>OMLB01063608.1:0-30035 GCA_900302555.1 Myripristis jacobus | reverse complement strand
AGTGGGTGTGTGCGTGCGTATGTGTGTGTGTGTGTGTGTGTGTGTGTGTGTGTGTGTGTGTGTGTGTGTGCGTGTGTGCGTGCGTGCGTGCGTGCGTGCGTGTGTGTGTGTGTGTGGTCAAGTTTTTGAGCAACTGTTTGAAAGAGACAACAGTAAGGGTAAGTGTGACACTTTATAGCCAATAAATAAAACCTAAATAAAGTGATGTAAGTTTATTGCTACATTATTGGCACCAGTTTTTAGTGTTTTTTTGTTTGTTTGTTTTTTTTTACCCAGCTACCAATAATGTAATACCTTATTACCTTATTATACCTTATTATAATGTAATACCATATTACATTATCGGCAAAAAGTTTGTATGTTATTTTATTACATTATTGGTGAGTGGTTACATCATCTTTTTTTTTATTACAGTAAGAACAGAAAAATTATTACATTATTGGCAGATATTACGTTATTTTTGCTGTTTCCGGGCCACAGACTACAACATTGTACAACATTGCCTCAGCCAGTAACAATAATAATAACAGTTTGTGGTGTAACATAAGTCAAGATAATTTCACCTTTCAAATCAGGGCATTTAGTTGGCTCAAATTTTGTTCTGAGTTTACACAGAGAGACATTGCATCAGACGTGACAAACAGTCTCCAGAAAAATGTTGAAATGTTTAATTGAACCAACATTGGATCATGGTCAAGATAATCAATGGGTTAGTCATTATGTGTAAGGTTCATATCGGTCAGGAGCAGTGTACATTTGTCCATAAATTTCTCTTTCTACCCCTACTCTTTGATTCATTATTAATATTATTAATATTGGGGCTGTAAGACAGCCATTGCATTACATCAATGTGAAAATCATCAAATGCAAGTAATCATCAAATGCAGTGATAACCCCCTGTTATCATTATGGGTGAGTATTTCTGATAGTGTTCAAATATTGTAAATATGTGTATCAAAATGAAAAAGATAAAATAATAATAATAATAATAATAATAAGTTGTAGCAAAAACATATGGCATAGCGTTGCATTTCCTTCTTCATGTGCTGTAAGAATCAGTACTTCTTCCCCTGTTTCACACTCCTCCACCACCACCATTTTCCAGGCAGGTGCTGTCTGCCCCTAACTTGCTGCGGGTGGGAACACCAGAGAAGATCTTTGTGGAATGTCAAGATTGCTCCGGTCCAGACATCAATGTTGAAATGACTGTGATGAACCATCCAACTAAAAGCTGAAAAAGGCTGGCCCATAAAGTTGAGACCCTCACCAGTCAAAACAACTTCTAGGTACTCAGCAAAATTACGGTACGATAAAAGTACTGCAGGCTGAACCATCCATAACTATTACTAAACTTGTCTGGAAGCATGCAAAAAAATCTACCAAAGTGAGGCATGTCTTGAAGTGTGGAAATACATATTTTTTATGTATTTTCAAATGCTTATGACATATACTGTCCTGTTTCCCTTGCACCCCTCCTGTTTTGCCATATTGGTTTCAGCTCCCTGCTGCAGACTTTGACAGGGATCCTACCCTGAAGCAGTACGTGTACCTGCAAGCTAACTTCCCGGACCGGGTGCTGGAGAAGGTGGTCTTGGTCTCCTTCCAGTCTGGTTACATCTTCATACAGACAGACAAGACCCTGTACACCCCAAACAGCAAAAGTGAGTCCAGAACTCCATCATGCAACAAGGCTTTCTAAAAAAATTGACACCTTACCTTATAAAATTATAGCTATTTGGCTAAATATTGATTATTTCAGAATCTTAATAATATTTCTGAAGATATTATCTTACAAGAGAAAAATGTCAGAGGGTATTTATACTGTACACATTGTGCACAAAGTAGATTACTTTTACTCAGATTAGTGTAATTAGATTACTTTTCTAGTAACCAGGTAATGTAAGGAATCATGTTTTAATTTTAAGTAATTACATTACACTTACTATTAATTCTGTTGCTTGAACACATGACTTTTTGAAGATATCAGTTCAACTAATCCTAGATGTGTACCCATACACCATATGATTTGGGGCTCTATTTTCCCGGGGCAGCGCAGGGTGGCGCAGTGAGGCGAACCCCGAGCAGAGCTAGTTTCGACCAGCATAACCCGAGGGGCGCACAGTTTGCTAGTTTCGCAGACCGAGGTGCGCCGAGATGGGAGTGGCGGCGCAGCAGGGGGAGGTGTCGACAGATTCAGCTTGGCGCAGTGACAGTTTCGTGCCAAAAGGCTTCCCCGAGGTGTGCCAAAAGCTCGCCATCTGAAACCACGTCTACTTTCAGCGCAAGGCGGAGCGGAGCAAGCGCAGTGGAAGTTCGGCAGACTGGCGCACATCACCAATACCTCACAATCAGCACAAACGGTGCCAATCTCCTTTGATCTGACATCAGTTGTGACGGGACAGTTGATATGGAGATAAATTTATGTGCTGATTGTGATAGTAGCATTGAATAGTGGTTTTTGTCGGTATTTATTGCATTGTTCATGTGCCTGACATTCCAGAAGCCTGCCTGTGAGGTTTTGGTGACGTGTGCGCACTGCGCGCTGGTCAGCCAAACTTCCACTACACCAGCTGATCTCCGCCTGCGGCAGTAGACCTCCATGTCAAATGTGTAAACGTCCATTACGCCTTCACGCAGAGCATTTTAAAGGCGAGGACAGGGGCTCATTTGATTGGTTTAAAGTGAATCGGCTGTGTCAAACCCACTCCATGCCTTCTCTCCTCCCTTGCGCCGGAAGGAGGAACGGCGGAGTACTTGGGCCACGGCGCACGGTGTTCCAAAATTGCAAAATCCACTTGGCCACACCCCGTTGGCGAAGCGCAGCTGTGCTGCGCCCCCACCTCACCCAGTCTGCGAAAATAGAGCTCTGTGTGTGTCTGTGTGAACTGAAACCTTCACATCAGCAGATCTGGGACAAATAAAAGTCCTTGAGAGATGTTTCAACTTTTGACACAATGTAAGAAACCCCAGCACTTCTAACCAGATGGACATATTTGAAACTTCAGATGGAAACTTTAAGCTGATGTCTTCATGTCATCTCCTTTAGACCTCATTCAGACTGAGTAGTGAGAATAAATCTGCACTGACCTGCCCTGGAAACCAGTTATATAAAAAAAGACCAAAGGGCTGGTGAAATCATCATCCTCTTTTTCAAACTACATACATGTTGAGATCCATTGTGTCATCCTGAAGAATTCCTTTATAACGTCCCAGTCAGTCCTGTTATCTTACCTGTATTCATCAACTATACACATTTTGATCATTGACATTCAACCCAAGAGAGAAAAGAAGACAGAGAAATTCAGAAGACAGCCTGAGGATTTACTTGTGTATAAATTACAATGTTAAAATCGTTTCATGCATGTAATTCCCCAACTATAACACCCTTTGAATTTAACTAATCAAATATATTATCCTTTCATTAGCAATATGAATTGCAAACATTCTTAACTGACATTAACAAAGAAGAGGAGCTTGCTTTAAATACTCCGTTTTGGGCAAGATACCCTTTTTCTAACTTACCCAGACTGATACAGGATATTTGATACTTTTTTCATGGTTCGGTTCAATTCAGAGATAAATGAAAAATGTAACTGTCTTATCTGTATCCTCTGCAGGCGTGGATACATTTTCTCATTTCACACATACTTCATATGTTCATACTTCAAGACAATAGAATACGTAATAATAATAACACCACCATCATCCTGGAAACTGTGTGTCGTCCTCAGGATTTCTTGCGTAGCATCCCTGGTAGCCTGCTGTGTTCTGAAATGTATGAGGAGTGGATGGACGTTCTGGAAGAGGAGGAGGAGGAGGAGGAGGAAGAACAGGTGCAAGACATAAAGAGGTAACCTGCAGACAATCTGTATTATTAACTACTGTATTTGTTTAGTGTCTGTTTAAATGTTTGGCTAGCCTTTATGCCACTGAGCTACTGGTTCAGATGTTAGAACGGAAGTGAACTGGGTGAGACTGTATTCATATATGTATCATCTTGTTCAATATTCTGTAGAAGCTTATTTACATTTATATTACTAGAGTGCCATGTTTTTAAATGGTATTGCTGCTGTAATCCAGTTTGAGTCTAAACGCAGTCTTGAAGAAAACGGTGATTGTTGATTTGAGCTTGAAACCACAGACAGAACAAGAGGAATGTTAATTACCTGCACATTCAGCATTATTTTATGGTTCAGCTGTCACGCTCGATTCTACATGGTTCACAATCCAGCCTTAGTGAATGTTGTAATGATTGCAACAAAAAGACCATCTTCCCCATTGTTTTCTAAAGCCAAAGTAAGTCTCGGCCCCTTGTTGATAGTCACAAAAAAATATGGGATAAGCATCACTGAGGAGTTTCACTCATGTTCATGTTCACTCATGTTTCACTCATAAAGAGGGAAAAGAGAGCCAGTTATTAATTCAGGTGTGCCAATAACTAACCCTAACCCTAAACACTTTAATAACTGCAAATAAAATTGTCATTTGTAACCCTGTCATTTCTTTTCTTTTCTTTTTTTTTTTTTAACTAATGCTCCAGTAAATTTTGTAACCTTGCTAATTGCCTTAACCAGAATTTGTGATTGGAATTGTTGCAGTTGATAATGTTCACAAATACTGAGTTCAGGTGAAAAGCAATCTGAATTCATGTTGTAGATTGTATAATCCACTGTACACAGAACATCCTGCACTATCACCTTGGTTTGGCTGTGTGTCAGCATGTGTGAGACTGTGAGCGAGCAAATCATTGTACATGTGGTGATGCTGATGAACTGATCCTGATGACAACACTATTGTTTCTGTAGGCTGATTGGTCGACTGCCCAAAGAGAACGCCCTGCTGTTGCGCTATCTGATTGCTATGCTGCATGGTATCCAGGGCAACGCCCACGACAACCTGATGACCAGTTTGAACTTATCAGTGTGCATCGCTCACAGCATGCTGTGGCCTCCTGGCCCTTGTAGTCCTGAAGTGGAGGGGGCCGGAGCCAAGAAGGTGAGTCACAGGGGTTTTACACATTAAAAGCATTTGATCTGAACAGCTCACAGCCCGGTAATCCCATAAGACAATGCCTCCTTCTGAATGGTGGTGTGGAGGAGACAAAGAGGTTAAGCCTTTAGTGAATGCATCTTTCTCTAGGCACAGTATTCACTCACTGCTGTTTTTGTATTTCACTCTTAAAGGATCACCCCAGTGATTTTACATGTTTACCTGAATATCTAAAACATGTGTAAATTTCACATTTCTGCTGATCTTTTCCCAAAGCAAGCAGTCGTATTTTAGAACTCCCATATCATTTTCCCTCCCTTTTATTCAGCTGTTGGTTTCTATTCATTCCACTACGATATGAACATGAACTTTCAGAGACTTCAAACTTTCTTCACACCAGTATTCCATCACTGTAATAAAGCCCTCCACATTAGTTTTCCTAAAAGCAGCAGCACTGTTGTGTTTTGATGACTTGAAATTGGGAGGAGAGTAACGGTCTCTGCTGGAAAATAGTCCTCAGGGAAACAAACACCCACCTGTGATTCAGTGCCTCATCCAAGACACTTCCACCCACTTGCACACGAGTACGTGTGGCTTTTATGCCGATGCAATGAGCAAGTAGTAATTGGCGAGCTGTAGCCAATTACTACTGTATGCTAAGATAAATTACTATAACTAAGGTTGGCTAGGTGGAGTTTTTTGGGGGAGGGGAAGCAAGTGTTGCACGGCATAGGTGCATGCTTGCATCAATGCCAAGATTGGCCTGAGGTTGTGATGCTTCCTTCAGCTGATTGGTTGCTTGATTCATCCTGAGCAGATTTTTAAAAAAAATGAGATTACAGGCCCAGGGACCTCCTGGGAGGCCAGATGTTTTTTTGTCAGTGCATTTTGTTTGGATTGGACCCTTGGTGTATAATGGTGATTTGTCAAAACTATGAAGAAAAAAAATGACCTTCACACGCTCTAATTATTTAATTTTAAAAGACAGATTTTTACACAAAACCTTTACCAGTGTAGTTTTAAGTAGTGCAGAGTGGCTAAAAAGGTGTGAAAACATTGGAGTAGGACATGGAATTTGACTCAGACCCTGACATAGATAGGCAGTGCTAGTTTCTGTTTAAGTCCTACACCCTGCAGCCTATTTAAAGAACTGTTATACTGTTGAAACTTTATGTGAATCTGTCTGAGCCATCATACAGGGCATTTACTAAGATCAGTTTGTTCAGTCACCATTGTAATAAACCAAATGTGAATCAGATAAGAAGAAGCTGTGGTAATTACAGCCTATAAAACCTTCACCTATCTATGTGTGCTGACCTAGGAGTACTGCAACATGCCCTAGTTCTATAGTATATCAAATATATATGACTTTTATATACAAATTTCATCTTGATCATCACAGCTTGTTTTTTTTTTTGTTTGTTTATCTTGACTCATGTTTTGTTTGGAGGATGAAAAACATTGGGACCAAATGTTAGAATTATATTGTTGTATCAAAAACATTTACTTTTTTTTTTTTTTCAAACATCAAGGGTATCATTCAATAACATGAAGTTGAGCTGATGAAACTGTCAACTAAATGTCATTTTTGTAATGTGGACTGTCAGGTCCTGTATTAAGCAGTGCAATGTAAGACACTGAAACCATGTCAGCCATAATGAAAAGGAACAAAGCTCTAACTTTAGAAAAGTCACTTAGTTTGACATTTTTAATTGCGTACATGATGGGAACAGAGTAAACTCGAGATAATTCTGTGTGAAAACAGCTGATAACATGAAGTTGATTGCAACAAGTCACTGCACAGAAATGATATACTTTACATGCTGAAAGCAGGAAAGGCTTCTTTATGGAACAAGATTGCACTGATCTGGAGTAAAAACCACTGGAAAAAGCTAGAGGGCTGGTGAAATCATCATCCCTGTTCAGAAAGAAATGGAAAACTGTAAAAATACCCAGCAAATAACACTCAAATTGCTTTATTTGCAAAAAGGAGATGGTTTACTCCTCACCTGTTGGATTCATGATCTGTCTGCAGCTTAATCATATTGTATGTGAACCCAGCTATGAAACCACATGCTTTTACATGCAGTGTAGTCTGTATTTTCTTTTTCTTATTTTGTATTTTACTCTACTTTTTGTTGTTTTGTTGATTACTTAAATTTCTTATTTTTATGGTTTCTGTATTAACATCACTGAACCCTGGTTCTGATAGGACACTACTACATTTAAATGATACTGAGACCTTTATGCCTTATGAATGGGAACCAAATTTCCCACAGTGAATGGAGATGGCTGTCAGTCTTCCTCATTGTTTTCCTACTTGTTTCTCCTCCAGGTTTGTGAGTTGGTGAAGTTTATGATCGAACATTGTCAGCAGATCATAGGAGAGGATCCATCTTCCCTGTTTGGAGGGCCTCCACAAAGACTCAACACTGATGAGATGGCATCAGGTACAACCAAATGTACCAAGAAAAATCATGATCACAAAGATGTTCTCAAGGAATAAACCATCAAGTCCAGGCAGGGCTAAGATACTATCAGTCTGTGTTTCAACAGGTTTTCTTATGGTTCTCCAAATTACAAGTGCTCAGACCTTGTGTTTGTACTGCGAGAACATGAGTGTGATCATAATATTGTTAATCTTTCATTACATCACCAGCCTATTGTTTAATATTTTGAGTACAAGCCAACACTGATATGATTACACAATTATGTGTTATAATTCATGTTATATTTCATAAATTTAATTTTCTACTTTTTTTTGGTAAAAGCTGCGTTTTATAAAGTTGCAAATTGAATGTTAAGGAAATCTCCAGTGAGGTGAAACAAATATTGAATTTTGAAGGTTTATATCAGCAGCATTATTTTTTGAGTAAATCTGACAATAACTATGAGTGTGGTCCAATTTAATATTTCATTAGTCATATATGACTGTGTGGAATCTGATCATAATAGGATACTGGAATCAATTCAGGTGAAGGGGGTCCTTTAGAGAACAAATATATAATCAATCTGATTCAAATATAAAAAGGCCAATAGGAGGACATAACTAGGAATGTGCTATTTTGCCACATGGTTGACTTTCTCTCATTCTGTCACACTTTGACTCTGTCCAACTCTTTCTCCACCCTTGTGTCTTTCTCTGGCTCATTAGATTCCTGGCACTACTCTCAGACCGACTCGTCCTACGACAGTTTAGAAAATGAGCTAGACGACCACAGCAGCGGCACATCGCCGGCACTCCACACCAGAAAGGTCTGCCTCAAAGTCAAACCTCTGCAGGGTAGCCTGGACTCCATTCTCACACTCAGTGACTACGACCAAGACACCGACCCGGATACACACCACGCATGCGGCAAACCTGTCAAGACAAATTGTGTTATGTTACACCCATTAGGAAGAACCACAGGTAGGACGCAAGGTCCCAACTCAGCTCTGGCCTGCCCCAAAAAGGAGGCACCAATGGTAGGCTCCTCGTCGACCTTGGACTCCTTGGCGCTGGATGGCCGGCGTAGGCAGAGAAGGCGTTCTGAGCCCGCCATAGCATATATGACCGAGTTTCGAGCATGCCTCTCAGGGAGCAACGATGACCTCACTGATGAGGAGGAGGACGATGATAAGGAGCTTTCCAAAGGGCCAAGCGGTCACACACGCACTCACACACACTCAAGGGCTCAGAACAGGAGGGGTGGACGTGAATCTGGGTTTGACCTGCTGGGTGGGAGGTCACTTGGCCTAAAGACCAGCACTTCAAGCCTCTCCTCTGACCCGACCTCCCCTGCCCCAACTCGCACCTCCCTTGACTCTCTTGACTCTCTCGGTGACCAAACCGGGCAGACCAGGCAAGGAGGGTTTTGCTCAACTAAAGCATGCCTTCCTACCTCCTCTTCCTCCTTGGCCATCTCCTCCCCCTCTGGCTCTGGCCTTACCTCGCCCCCCTTCACACCTTCCGGTGTAGGCTCTGTTCCGGCTCCAGGTGGAGATCCAAAAGACTCCACACCTAAAGAGACTCTCCCCTGGGGGACCTTGAAAAGCAGCGGGGGCCTCCACCCAAACTCCTGGCTGAAGAAAGCGCGGAGGTTGTCACTGACTCAACAGGACAACTTAGAGAATGAGGAGGACACAACTGGGGTAAGTAGAAGTGTCTTTATATGGTGCTTGAGATTTGACGGTATCATTTTTTTTGAGAAGTTTGGCTCTTCTGTGAAGTCGAACCTTTTAGCCATCAACACCTTTCTAGGTGAATGTCTGTTCAGTTTCACAGAGCAAATTAAATATTTGGTGTGCTCTCTGTCTGTATAAATGTGCATCCTTCTGTGTCTTCAAATAGGGAAGATCCATCGATAAGTCACTCTGTCCTGGTAAACTGGACCCGGAGAACGGGAGGCCGGGGGAAAAGGGCAGAGGAAAACAGATGTTCACCGAGCAGCCAAAGGCCAAGTCATCCACCAGACTCACAAAAGAAAGAGGAGGTGGGCAGGTGAGGGCGAGGCCTGGCCAGGAGCCTGCCAAGTCTCTCTTTCCTAAGCGTGACTCCTCCAGCCTCCCAGCCCACCACCGTTCAACTGGGAACCTGCATTATCCCAAGTCCCCCTGTCTTCGTCCCTCCGACTCCAGTTTGCAGCTTACCAAAGCATCCCCGCAGCAAGCTGACACAGGAAGTGATGTTACCAGTCAGGGGCAAGCAGCAGGAAGTGATGTAAACGAGTTCAAGCAGCCATCAGAGGCTGTATCTCACAGGCAGAGTGGACCAATGTTGTCCCTGTTCAGGCGGCAAAAACGACACTCTGGTGTCGCTGGTTTGGAGGAGGAGTGCAAAGCAAGGCTTTCTCAGCGGCGGGCCTCAGAGCCCGGGCGGTTGGTCATGGACCGAACCTCTACCCTCTACCTGGATGGTCTCTACAGGCAAAACGTCCGCAGGAGGCTGCCCAGTGACCCAGGACTGAAGGTCTCTGAGGTGGATTCTCAGGGAGGGACATCGGAACCCCGTTTCTGCCTCTCCCCCCATGCCACCAAAGCAGTGCGGGAATACTTTTCATCCCACCCACGCAGTAACCCCCAGAGTGGCCAGCAGGTGGCACTAGCCCTGGTTGAGAGTCAGAGGGAATGGCTTAAGAGATGCCATGATCCGACAGCAGAGTCGGACTTTGACCAGCTTCTGTTTGCTGAAGAATCATATGTCTGATTGAGCAGATACCCCAGCTTATCCAGACACATGATGTTTCCAGAGATCTGAACAACATTTGAGCCTCAGAACCCATTTTACCACAATGTGACAAAATCCTTAATGTGGCATCTTCCAGCGTTAAGCAAGATAAATAAACACTAGAAAGGCCAAGCAATGGCAGTGGACTGCCATTATAAAATTTAGCAATGACATCCGTTCAAATGTCCCCTTGTACTATTTCAGAGAAATCACTCCATTAAAAGGCCATACCAGTGGTTTTGCAGTTTTAGTGTAATATCTAGAAAATGTATATGCTTCACATTTCTGCTGATCTTTTCCCAAAGCAAAGCAGTCATATTTTAGAACTCCCGTACCATTTTTCCTCCCTTTTCTCCAGCTGTTGGTTTCTATTCATTCTACTACAATTTGAAAAGTAGCCCAACTTTCAGAGACTTCAAACTTTCTTCACACCAGTATTCCATCACTGTAATAAAGTCGTCCACATTAGTTTTCCTAAAAGCAGCAACACTGTGTTTTGATGATTTGAAATGCTTCCTCTGCCAGGGAAAATAGTCCCCAGGGAAACTGTTGCTTTACACAGCTAATTAGCAGGTCTGGGGTTTATGAATGGAGACGACTTGGTTATCTGCAGAACATGTAATGCAGAAAGCGGGTAAATTGTAGTAAACATTCAAAATCACTGGCATGGTCCTTTTTAAGTAGTAGTTACATTTGCCCCCTTCAGATGATTGCTCAGTGACGCTGCCCAAAGATGCATTGGCCTGTCTAGTGTTAATGCACCTTGAGTTGTCTGAAACCACATAATGAGGCAGGTTTTTGTCTGGGTCTGCAAACTGGACCTGAGGTAGTGTGTTTCTGTGCTGTGTTAGCACATACAGCAAGAAACTTATATACATACCTGTATATGCCAAGCAAGACTAGGTGCATTTTTAAAAATACATAGGGCACTAGGTACATGCCTAAAGCTGCACTTTGCTTGCATTTAAAGACAACAAATACCTGTGTGACTGATTTTTTTACTTGAATTTCCTCAAGCAGAAATTTACACAGAGAGAAGGAATCACCATTTCTGATTCTGTGTGCCTGGAAATGATCCTTTCATTGCTGTCTAAACAGATGGACTATTTTGGGAGCAAAGTTTTAACACTCCTTAATCATGTGTGTGTGATCTAAAAACATAAATTTTGTGTCAGCAAAATCAAATGGTGAAAAAAAATGGTGGCCTGTTACAGAAGTTTTTTCAATATAACTGGCAATTATTATCAGAAGGCCTCTCAATCTGTTCATTTCATTCTTAGAAACATGTGAATGGCCAAAAAAAGCATGTAATGCATGGCCTACAACATGCCAAAATAGAAGATTTTGGGCCTTCGCAAAGCTGTTTGAGTTTAACCCTTTGGCGCATAGCGGTCACTACAGTGGACAGCTAAAAAGACAGTTTAAAAGTGTATAAATCTTATAATGTATAAATCTGATAGTGATTAATCTCACTAAATCAACTAACAGGCCCATTGATCAGCCAGAATGCAATATCAAAGGCCCTTAAAAAGGTAATATTGGCAAAGCTATATCAGACAAACGAATAAAGACAGCTGTGAAGGACTAATACTGTGACAGTCATGACATTTGTTTACCATATTTAACTGACAAAATATGTTGAAAAAATGGTGGTTCTTTGGCTCTGCCTGCTGTGATTTAACTCCCCCATTGAGATTATTTCTGCCTGTAGAACTCAACACAGATCTTTTCCAACATGCCTCTGTGTAGACATTGAAAGCTGGTTTGTGCCACATATAAAGTGCAGCGTGAGCAGCTTCACTTCATTATGACACATCATCAGATGATCAGATTTTGCCACTTGGCTTGTAGCGAAAATGTAGCTCAGATACATTTGGATTATGCATAGAACTGCACTTTGCTTTCGCTCTTTACACAAAATCAGTGTATCAGTTTTTTGATAGCTTTAAGATATCTGTCAATTTCTGAGGTAAGACTGACTGAGCCTGATGCTATCATAAATATAAAACCTACTTTGATTTAAGATGACTTTATTTCATGATTGCTTAGCAGCTTAAGGGAATGTAACATATCTAGGATTGTACTATCACATACTGGATTTAATTCATCATCTGGTTACTTGCAACTTCTTTATAATCTAACTAATTCATGCTTATGTTAAGTTTCCACTAATATTGGTATTGCTGTTTGCCAAGAGTTATTTTAATGAATATCATTATTTACTGCCTGCCATTGAAAAACGTTACTAGCTGTAGTGAACTTTTGCTTTGAAACTAATCTGATCACAAATGATGAATAATGTTTTTACTGTTTCTTAGTGCAAGCACTAGCAGCAACACTATCTGTGCGCACATAGACACAAACATGATCTCAGCTAATGTGATAGATACATAATCTGTATTAGCTGGACTAACAGTAGCACAACTAACAAGATACGATCCTTAATTTCTGTTGCCAACAATGTGGTTTCTCTTTTTTTTTCTTCCCACAAACGCCTGTATCAGTTTGCATTATATCTAAATTTTTTTGTATAAATGACTGTTTATCCCCACCGGGGAGATGGGTACATTCCTAGTGTTGTGTTGTATTGTTTCTCAAGCTTGTATTTTATGCAGCTCAAACTTTTGTTTCAATAGGCTACAGGACTGTTGCTTTCTTACATTTTCTATGCCTCCTTTCTACCATGTATTCATATGCTTTGTTAATACTTGAGCCTAAAAATCTGCATTTGCAAATAAAATACCCCATAAGTGGAAAAAATTGATAATTTGTGCTTATTAATTGCTGTATCATAACACCTAAAGACCAAGAGCTCAACATGCTGTTAGAAAGGTGATCTTGTTTATTACATTATCTCGCACTCTATACATTGGTGTGTATGCTAGTTATATACAATCACATGAAGATGAAATTATCTGGTTACATAACAGTTTTGATCAACTGGGGTAGCATACTACAGAATAAAACAAAATATGTTTGAGGATGTCAGCGCCCGCATCATCAGTCAGCATTACTGGTTGCATTGCTTCACACATTTTCACAGGATGCACTCCAAAAAAAAAAAAAAAAATCAGCAGTTTTTTGTGTTCTGAGTCAATCAAATTGTAGAAGGAAAAAAAAAGACACCGCCACAGTTTCTAAAAAGAAACGTATCATTTACTGTCCATAAAGCCCCTGAAAACTGAGCTTCCATTAGTGTAGTGCAGACTGAGCATGTGAAAAATAAAAAAAAGCAACATAAAATCATACATTCCCTAAGAGGGAAACGTGTCAAAAACAGAAAAGTGAGGACTGACTCAGGGATATTAAGTCATCTGCTGAGCTGACAAAGACACCGGGTGAGGAACAGAGCATGGCTGAAAACGTTTGCAGGGTGGCTGTGTGATGTTTCAAATGCTCCTCTCCCTGTTTCCTACTCCTGACAAATGCTTAACAAGTAAGATGACATGGAATGAGATAGTGTGTTTCTGACGAAGCTGTTGCTGACAATGTGTTGGTATGAATCTGAAGACATGTGCTCTCTCAGCTCGGCTGTAGAAATGCTGACTGACTGGCGTCTGAATCCAAATGATGACCAAACCAATACATAATACAGGACGCTGCCCCCATTCAAGGACGGATCAACAGGCAGGGATTAAAATGCCCTTTACAAATCATTTCATACTTACTGAAAACACGAGTGGTCAACAGCTTAAAATCTCAGCTTGTTATGGGAATTTAAAATGAACAGAACTCTTAAATTTCAGACAGTTTGGATTTCCCTTTTAGCTTTTTGAATCGTCATGTCCTGTGAGCGGAGAAATGGCCATCAGAATTTCATTTGGGCAGACAGACTGTCAAGACATGGCTTTTTCCATTAAAAACATCTTACCATGCGCAGCTCTAACTGCTCGATCGATCTGCCCAGTGATTTTTAATTGGAGTGAATAGGGAGAGCAGTCCTGTATTCTTTCAGGTCATAGAGATGGCTCTACTTGCTTGGAAAACAAAAAGTGAGGAGAAAACGATCCCATGGAGGCCGATCAGAATTGGCAGCATTGACAGCTTTACACTTCCTGTGGGTCCTGTGCGTGTGTTTCGTACCCTCAGCTCTGACCGTCTACGTCCTCATCCTGGCTGCCTGGTTAGGAGGAGCCGTCCCCGCTCTGTCGGATGTCCGATACGCTCTCTGGCACCCGGGCCACCATGCCCTCCAGAGACTTTGTCAGGCAGATCTGGCAACCCAGACGAGACCTGAGGGGAGGCAGAGGAGGAGAGGAGAACTTTAGGAGAAAGACGAGAAGGGACCCAGCTGTAAAATGTCTGAAACATATCAAGTTAGTCCCATGACATTCCAGGAATTCCATAATGGCTTGGAACGCTGTACTAGTGACTGATTTTTCTGAGACCAGGAATGATGGTCAGTTTGTTACGAAGTATGATTTTTTTTTGTTAGCTATGCTGACCCTGAATTAATACTTTGCCCTTAATTTAAAAAAAAAAAAACATTTAAAAATAAATTGTATTAAATTACAATGCAGTTTAAAAATACATGAGTTATAAAAATATATATTTATTTTTAAATATTCTTGAATTCTTTTTAATTTTATTTGAACTTTTCATATTTCATTGAATTATTTAATTTTTAAAACTTTATTTCTCAGATTTTTACAGCTGCAATTTCTTGATCAAGATGAAATGTGTGACAGAACGTTGTAATAAATAATGTATGGTGCTACTGAGACGCCCTGGTCAACAAATTCTATTTTCAAGATGTGAGAAAACACATCTGTTTGGTGCAAAGTGACATCAAACCATCACTTTAACAGCTTTTTTCACAACAAATGAAAATTATAATGCAGAAATAATCAATCTTATTGAAATTGTGATTAATATCGCAGTGATTTTTTTTTTTTTGGACCTTCTCCATCAGGCTGATGTGAGACAGTGAGGACGGTGGATGTTCCTGGGAGACAGGGTGTCTCCACCTTGGTCTCTCCCTGATTAAGTCCAGCTAATCTCATCCTGTCAGCAGCAGTGTGTCATCAGCAAGCCTCTGCTGCTCTCAGAGCTGCAGGTTTGTGTGGACATGCTGCTGCTTCAGCTCCTTCCACTTTTAGCCACCAGCCTCAACTTCAACTTCAGCGTCAATCTAAGCAAACAGCCTTCAACACGGCGACATGTCATATTGAATCAAATCAAGTAAAACAAAATATAAGAAAACTACAAATAAATATAGAGATATATGTCAAATAAAATTACAAGAGAATGACTACAACATTCCCCCAAAAATTCAGGGTGTGCTGGGAAAGCCTCACAACCCTTATTTGGCTAAGCAGTTTGAAAGTGAATGAGTGGATGAGCCTCTCACTGGGCAGGTCCGTCTCACAGAGGAAAAGGACGACTGTGGGGCTGGCACAACACCACAAATTCAGTGGTCAATACCAATACCAGGGAATTTCCACAATTCTAGATACCAGTACTAATGTGAATTCATACATACATTCTGTGTGTGTGTGTGTGTGTGTGTGTGTGCTCTCCTCACGTGTCGGTGAGGCCGTAGGCTAGATCTAGCATGTCCATCTCCTCGTCTGTGACCGGCCCCAGCTGCTTGTAGACTTCCTCCTCAAAGATCAGATGGCACGTGGAGCATGCCAGGGTTCCCTCACACGCTCCTGCACGCGCACACACACACACACACACACACACACACACACACACACACACACACACACACACAAACACAAACACAAACACACACACACACACACACACACACAGCTTGAAACCATAACAAATCTGATGGATCAGATTGACATCACTGACAGATGACAGAAAATAGTGAAAAGACTGAGTCATGGTTAGTTATCACTATATTAGCAAATCAACTGATAGTGATTTTTCAGGGCTGACATTGATTGTTGGTAATCCAGGACACTGATAACTGATATCAATTTGAATTACTGACTGATTACTGATATCACTGAATTATTGTATTAATAAAAATAAATAATCATTTATCATTATTATGTTAAAAAAACGACATTCCAGGACAACTATATAATTATTAAAATGATTTTTAAATCATTTACAGGTCAGGACTGTCAGCACAGATTTGTATTGAAATAACTGTGAGCACAGGCAACACAGAAAAACAGCTGTTTTACACAATGTTTGAGTGTTTCTGTGCATGTGGGTGCAGGTTAACTGATTTAATAAAAGCTGTCAAAGTCAAGGTCCATGATAACACTGTGTGTGTGTGTGTGTGTGTGTGTGGTTGCGTGTGTGTGTGTGAGCTTGCGTACCAAAGCCATCAAAGTCTAGGTCTTGATCAATGACGATGTCTAACAGTGAGTCTCCAGGTGACCCCTTCACTGTGATCTTCTCCCCATCTCTGTTGATAAAGTGGACTGTCACCTTGTTGTCTGACCTGGGACACACACACACACACACACACACACACACACACACACACACACACACAGCACACACAGATTTAGGTCCCATTCATTTAAGCAAAACAGGGAATAGCAATACTAAACAAAGCAAGTTTAATCTACTTTTGACTCAGAGCTGCTACTCTTCTCTATAGCAACAGCGCCGTCCAGTGGTCACAGCTGTCCAGTACACCCTGTTGAACTAAATGGATTATCATGGCTGTCAGTTTGATTGCCGCTCTTGTTGTCCAGAGAAAGTAGCCTATTCAAACTCCCTTTGACATTTTTAATGAATTAAAAAAAAGATCCCACACTGGCCAAAACAAAACAAAAAAAACCCACACCAAACCGTAATACCGTCATACCCCCAAAGAAGTTGAATTACCCTCTTACATTACTTCAGCTTGTATGACTTTGAGTTTGAGTTCCCCAGCTTTGAAAAAAGAAAAAGGATGCCAATTCATTCAATGGTGATTTTATTTTCCATCCAGGTAGGACCAGCTCAGCTTTGCAAATGATCAGATTAGCAAGCCCATGTTCCAGAGCACACTGGAAAGTCAGTGATGTGCCGTGATGCCACTGGGAAAACCACAGAGCGTCAATGGCATCGTTTTCAAAGGGGACACTTCCTGGTTGGTTGTGGTGATCCCGTTCCCTACGCTTCAGAGGACTACGTCACATGTTTGATAATATTATCAGGGAAATGAACATTGTTTCCTATATGGGCTACAAATGAGCATAAGTTCCACTTCTTGGCTTTACAGTCAATGGCGAGTCCCATGTGCTGTATCAATGCTTATATTAAAAGGACTATACCAGTTATTTTGAATGTTTCACGTAATATCTACAAAATGTGTAAACTTCACGTTTCTGCAAATCTTTTCCTGAGGCAAACCGTTGTATTTTAGAACTCCGATATCATAAGTTAGAATACAACTCTGTTTTATTCCAGTTCCAGGCGTTAAAAATGAAAACAAAAGCTGTGTTTTGTGGGTGACAACTGTCTTGTTCAGTTGTCACTCACTCACTATATGAAAATGTGTACTGAGGTAAAGCATAGTGAAGCCCTCCTCTGGACACTGTACTGGAGCTGGTCTGGGCCTGACATTCCTGTCCGGAGTCACGAGGACTAAGGATGAAAATTCTTCAACAACTTAGTCCTGCCAGCGAGCTTGCTAAAGTAATGACAAGCTGAAACGGAAAATGCAACCAACCCTCGGCCTTAACATCTCCCTCAAACATATTCTGATGCAGCCGCTAAGATTAAAGATATCACCATGAAAAAGTACTGGTCCATCATAGCTAGTGTCTACTGCTAAATTATTTTCCAATAAACCTAAGGTACTCTTCAGAACATTTTCAGCCTTCAACACAAACCCCAAGTGTTGGGAAAAGACCCAGAGTTTAACGTAAAATGCCCAGGGAGCAGGCAGAGGACTTAATTAACTGATTATTTTCAGCAGAGTTTTAAGGTAAATTTGGTTGGGGGAGCAAAGGAGCCAATACATACGCTTGGCGTGGGTTCTACTGATCTCCTACACTCCCACAAAAGGTTGACTGCTGATGAAAATTAACCTGAGGGTGTCAATTTTTCTTTGAAATGACAAGCATATGGAGGGTGTTGCACTTTCCAAGAGAAAGTAAAGGGCAAGCCAGTGTGTTTAGTTTGTGGGGATGTGCTTGAAGTGATGAAAAAGGCCCATCCTGAGCACCATAACAGCCTGAAACATACTAAACTGGCTGAGTTGCAAGGACAAATGCATTTGGATAAAGTTGACTCTCTCTGGCAGTTTATCTTGCCTGCTAGACTCAATCAAACCTGCTATGTCAAATCCAGTTCTGCAACATGGACTTTAACTATGCCACTTATCTGACAGAACTGTCACAGATAATGACATTATGTGTCAACAAACTGAACTTCAGGACATTTTTAAATATGACCTGGATCCCTAAACATGCCAATGTGCTCAGAAGAATAATAAACATTTATCCCTGAAAAAGCAGGAGATAGATTTATCAGTGAATATGCTGTATTTCCGTCACCCAACATGGCATCGCCTGATGCCTGTGTCCTTGGACAAACCATAAACAACACTGTATCCACAAAAAAACACCAAATGCCTGCTACACAAACAGCTCCTTGGTGGGTTAACACCAAACTGCTGGTTCATTATGAAATCTGTCAAAACATATTTAAAAAAGTAATGAAACTTTCAAGACAAGCGTACATTTCTCAAATTATACATCATAACTCAAAATAAAGCTAAGTGTCTGTTCTACACACGAGACAAATCACTAAATCCAACAAGATCAATTTCTGCTGAGCTCCCCTCAATCTTTTATTTACATTTTCATAATAATAGCCTGGCTTAATCATAAAAAGTTTGTAATAAGCTGTAGCCCCTACATTGCATTTGGCTGTGTCTCTCTCCATGTATCTGTTTCATACTACTGGGCCTGTCCGCCTGTTTTTTTTTTTTGTGCACTGTTATGACTGCTGAATCAAGAAGCTCTCACGACTGCAGTAATTCAAAAACTTTTGAAGAACCTGTGTTACATTTATACAGAAACCGAGCACCAACCGCTCTGCTGATTTTTCGGCTTCCACCAGAAAAGGGAGCTACATGTAGGCTCTTAACTCTATGAGTCTAAACATACAAGCATCACAAATAGCAGTTAATAATTGAATCCTGAGCCAAGAATCATGATTAAATCAAACTGTGAGATTATTGGTGATTCCCATTCCTAATGCCTGCATATAATTAAAAATTACTCCACACTAAGCTTCAGAGCTCATTTTGACATTTTTGCAATAATGCTAGTTGTAGCGTGGGGTATTTCTGACCACTGCCTGACCTGTCTGCCTCTCCACGACTCTACAGAGGCAGCAGGTTTCACTAGGGCACCAAAGCATATCAACTGTAAAACATGCACTGTTGTTTATGACTGCAAATTGCCATATGGACAATAAACAATGTTTGATTCACTGCTGCGATTTGACTTTTCCTTTCACAGTCTGTTTTACATGGTGTCATCATCATTGTCACTTATTTATGGATTTGCTAATTTGGTGAAGTTACATTAGCTACATTATGTTGTTTATTTTGGCCAGTCAAATGATATGAATGCTGATGAATATGTTTTTCCCCCTAATACGCAAACATTAGTATCAGGGTTGTCATATGGCCTTGATGTAAAATTCCATGACTTTTCATGACTAAATTGGATCTCCTCCATGACCTAAGAATTGTATTTGTTATTGATTTGTTGATGAACTGCCTCCACAATCCACATGATATTGACCACTATTCCATGTACTCTCCTGTAGTACAAAACAAGATCCACAAATGTGGTAATGACACCATGCCATGAACTGAATTCAACTCTGATTGTGTGAGTGGTGCAAATGTTGTTTTGAAGATGATTACTGGACAGGGGGCCAGGGCCGAACCTCCTCAAATGACGTGAGCGCACAGGGCCAGGTTCAGCCAGGTTAAGGCCAGCATGGCTTACCAAACCTTCAACCCAAGTGGCCAGCAGCAAGCCAGCGGGGTCATTACGCAATGCAACAGGTTGTTTGGCCCTGGGAGGCTTAGCCTTGGTCAAAGCCTTGTACATGAATGTAGGGATGGAAAGCGCTTGCCCTGGAATTAATACTTAGCAAACAATCAAGTATGTAAAAATATGAAAAAAATACAAGTGGTTGAAACTCTGAATCCTTAAGTGCTGTGTCTGGTTGTTGAAAAAGTTTCATGGTGGCGTAAATCCACACATTACTCTCTGAAACCACAGTTCTACTATGACGTAGGATCTACATGTCTTTTATGTATATTTTTATGGATTTGTTTCCCAATGGATTTGTTTTTACTCTTTGCATATGTAAAGACCTTTGTCACTATGTGTAATGGAGGTATAGTGCTATATGAATAAAGCTTTATTTACTTACTTGTATGTAAACAAGATTTTCATAAAACCTCAAGGCCATAGCTTTGTAACTATATAATGCAAATGATAAAAACTGAAAGACACTTAAGTATGTTTCTGGCCAGCAAGTTGTCTATGGATACTGAACATTGCCATTTTCAAAGCCCTTACAAAATAACTATGAGTCATGACATGCATAACATTGAGCTACTTCCATGAAGACACCAGCCCAAACTCCATCCACAAATGTGGAGAGGTTACTATACCAGTCAGTCATGGTGCACATGTCGATTTGAAGGGTGCACCCTAACGATTACAAAACAATCTTCAATACTGTTCCACCGGGCAGGTGTAAGCAAGGTCACGTTAAAATATCAGATTTCTGAATGGAGTCTGGTGTGAGGCGCTCACTGCGGGACAGAGGGAAGGACGTGTAGGGCCAGGCAGAGTTCAAACTGGCCCCAAACTAAACTTTGAGTAAATAGTCTCACCTGAGAGGCTGTGTGCTGGTGGTGAACCCCCTCTGAAGGCACGTCGCTCGACTCTGAGCTGGAAGCGAGGCAGCTGATATGACAGCCGCCCTCCGCGAACTTTCTCGTAATGTTACGTGAACCAGTCTTCTCGTCGCCGTTACCAAAGCCATTGGAAAAACAGAAAAGTTGTAAAACTAATAAAGGTAACTCAAGAAATAGGCTGAATACCTAGAGATATTTAGGTGCACAGCCCTTCGGGACGAGTTGTTCGGTAATACACACCGCACTGTACCACTTGGCACCGACACTGTCCTGCTTGTTTAACTTGACTAGCCGCGCTAGCTAGCCTTTTTAAGCTAAGACAAGTCGCTCTGTCACCGTCACTTTCATTGCATAACACGTAACCTATGGCAACGGCTTGTTGTTTGAGATACCTTTCGGATAAGTACAAACATGTAAGATAAATAAACGTACTGGCTTATACAACCTATAAAAACAAGGCAGGCAAACGATATAGGTTAGAGTTTGAGTGACCGCCGTGGTGCTGTGTGTTCAGAAAGCGAGATTCCAAAGTGTTTCCTGGGTACGACAAACAAGCTAGCGAGAAAAATGGCACTTCCTGTCTCACCTGTCAAAATAAAACCATTAGTGGCCAATATCTGTGACAATGTTTTGAGCAATACAAAGAGCACCAGTAAAAACAAAGACTGCATTTAAGAAGCAAGCTGTAAAAAAAAAACAAGTGTATATTCATCTTAACAAATTATTCATAAATTAATGCTCGCTATATACCCAATACCTACTTTTCTTTATTTTTCAAAAGTGACACATTGCATGCCTTTGTTTTGAAGGCCATCCCCTGTAGCGTCTAGTAATAAAAGTTAACTTCATGTCTGTGAAAAAACTAAGCACAGTGCCTGCGGTGCCCCTGCACGTGCTAGCTTACACTGGCCAATCACGGTGCACTCAGAATTGTTGTGTTCGTTTTCAATCACGGTGTCTCCCGGTGGAGCGGAGTCAAACTCGTACTCTCCAAATGGGGACATTTAAAGTCGAGGCTGCCCGCTCAACTTAATCGTGTGGATAAATGGAAGACACCCAATGTGTTGCTCAATAAAGTGACAGCCTTCACACAGACTGACCTTCACACTCCTGGCTGCTGCCAGATACCTCTGACAAAAAAGGTTTATAGTAACAACGATGATAATGCATTTTTTTAGAGATTCATTTACTGGCCAAATCCCACATTCACAAATGCAAATTTACAAAAACAAAACAAACAAAACAAAAAACCAAACAACAACGACGACAACAACAACAAAACGCTCAATGTTTTGTACTCATGAAGGAACTGGAACAATACATAAACATTCTTCCACACAAAAAAAATCTATCAAAATAATGAATGGATGCAATATTTTCAAAGTTTTTAAGTGAGTTTATTGTAATACACTCCTGTTTTTAATTTTTTTTTAATTTATGTGATTTTTTACTACTTTGATTTTTTGTTAGGTTTGTTTTGTTTTTGCTGTATTGCTACACAGCATGTATATATATTCACACTAGGTGGCGCCAGAGGCAGTATGATGCATTAGTTCTGTATGTACATGATTTCTATTTGATCTTTCTCAGTACATCAGACAAGTTAGGCTTTGTTTGACTGTTAAAAAAAATCAATCAATCAATACATACTTTTATCCCCTCATTATTCTTATGATGGTGATAGGCTACACTTATACCTTTTTATTATTTTTTCTGTGACATTTGTATAGTATGTAAAGTTATGATAAAATTATTTAAGCTGGTTTTGTAAGAGTTTGAACAACGCTTAAAAGTGCTTTTGGGAAATAATTTTCCACTATGTTCACAAATACTGACGGAGCGAGCCTAGATTTAACTTTGTGCCATGCCGCTTTAAGGTACATGTGAGACCATAGATTATATAGCATAAAACAATAAGGCTGTCTCTTAACACACAGTTTTTAATCACTTACCATTACAGATCAGTTGCATATATTCTGCACATTATCAGCAACATATTAAACTATATCAGTATTTGCCATGATAATGGTCTGAGCACTTTGATCAGGCCAGTGACGTGAGGGATCAAATTTCAGCAATTGGCGGATCAAAGAGAAGCAGATTAATCAATAATCTCATTCAATTGATAAAAGCTGTTAGTGGGTCGGGTTTTATGACCACGGAGGTGACATATTTACCGCTGCTTTGCCTCTCTCACTTGCTCAGGTGTTCATCACGTCAAGGAGCCACTTCTGTCTGAGGTGAGTGACCAACACTGACATGCACCTGACATGGCATTTTTGGGAGTATTCTCGATTATGTCATATACAAATGCACACTAACTCACTGAGATTGCAGGTCTTAAAGCTGGTTTGATAGTACATGCGACAACAGCGGTAGACCAAACAGAGGATATCACAGGGCAACAGAGAGAAGTCTACAACAGGAGAGAAACCTGAGTAACTTCTGCATGACAAGCTGTTCTCTGTCTGTTCCTCTGTCCACAGGATGCTGAAGTTCGCTCTGCTCTGCCTGGCACTGTCAGGTAAGACAGTATCTTTAAATCCCTGAGTGAAGTGTGAACAACTCATGACTATAGACCCTTTTCACAGCAGCCATTTGGCATGAAATAGCAGGGTAAACACAAGTGATCCTATTAATTAAGGCTCTGTTCAGTTTAAGTGCAGCAGAGACTTTCCAGTGAGCCAGCATGATAATAGCAGGACCATGGCGCTGTTACAGGCAAACTGAGGCTGGGTCATTTCAGTACAAGGAGGTTCATTCTGTTCATCTGGCACTGAATGAATTTTGTTGACTTGGCACCAGAAATGTTGAGAATCTTTAGCAAACAATATTGTAATCACAGTAATTGATCATCTCAGTGAAAAGCAAAATTAGACTTTGACCACTGGCGACTACACTGTAAAAGAAAGATATTTTATTGCATAATAGTTAATGATTGAAGAAACTTAACAGTCCTAAGAGCCATAAATCTGATATTTATCTGTCAAGTGGCAAAGTTCACTGCTTGATCCCCCAGGACCTTCAAACCCCAACAGCAACAATAGCTCTGCCAAATGTACACCTCAATGAACAATAAAGTTGTTCTATATGCTACAAATGTTGCTGGAGCTTTGACATCTGTAGACTTTCTCCCTTCTCCATGCACCTTGTTAGTAGGTGAAGTTGTGCCAGAAACCCATACTCTGCTTCTAAAATATTCACTCTATCCACAGGCGTCCAAGCTGTCCCCCTTGGGTCCCGTAGAGGATTGGACCAAACAAGGAGTCTCCCTGCTGGGTTTCAACAGGGCACAGAACCCTCAGCCCACCGACTCCCCTACGGCTTTCAGCAGGGCACTGAACCCTCGGTCGTCCGTAGACCTGCCCCTGATGGCTTTCGACAGGGCACCGAGCCCTCCAGGCGTTACCTTGTGGACCTCAACACCGGCCTCATAAAGGAACACATCAGTGAGATGGACCGGAGAGCAGGTGCATGATTACTCCTGTTATTGTTAGAGAAAAACATGAAAGATAATATCACACGGTTTACTATCTCTTGTCCCCTCTCTCTTCTACAACTTGTGGAATCATTTTTGTTTTTCCAGGCTTCATTCGTCCTTCTCTGGGGAAGGGATATGGAGAGATGGAGAGAAGACACTGGCTGACAAATGAAGGTGAGGAAGACAAAGTTATGTGGTCACAAGTTGTTGAAATCTAAAAATTTGTAGCCTTATGTATTTTCAATTTATCTTCCAATTATGATTTATCAACAACTGGTTTGTGCAACACTGACATATGTTCCTACTCTGAAAATAAATAAATACACAAACTAACCTAAAGGCATTCTGTTCTCCAGCTTCTGTTGATGTTCCAGCCCAGAGGATCGGTGATGGTTGGGTCAGAATGGAGGATCCCTCTGCTCATGGTCTCCCAGAAGGTTTTAGACAGGGAACCGAACCCGTGATCTCCATCCCAGAGGGTTTTAGACAGGGAACCGAACCCGCGATCTCCATCCCAGAGGGCTTTAGACAGGGAACCGAACCCGTGATCTCCATCCCAGAGGGCTTTAGACAGGGAACCGAACCCGTGATCTCCATCCCAGAGGGCTTTAGACAGGGAACCGAACCCGTGATCTCCATCCCAGAGGGGTTTAGACAGGGAACCGAACCCGTGATCTCCATCCCAGAGGGGTTTAGACAGGGAACCGAGCCCGTGATCTCCATCCCAGAAGGTTTCAGACAAGGAACTGAGCCATCCACCCTCCGCCTTCCTGTTGAATTCAGACAGGGAACCGAACCCTCCACCTCCAGGCTCCAAGCAAAGATTGAGGCATGTGAAGGGGAGATCATCAATGGAAACTGCTATCAGTTCAATCCCACTCCACTGGCCTTCCAGGATGCCCAGGTTAGACACAAATATCTACTGTCAAAGAGAGAGGGGCATGTAGTCTAGTGAAATGTTGATGCAGCCTAACAGATTCATATCAGTATTGGCAGAGTTTCAGTGTCTATGATCTAAATACTGTTTTGTTCCAAAGGCCTTTCCTAAGTTATAAAGATGTTGGGGTTCAGAAGTTGGGAGGTCTCTGATTTGACTAGCAGTATGTGACAAATCAGTTTCCCATGTGGTTCTGGTTTGCATGAAAAACTAAAACCTAAACCTTTTTATTTTCCCATGTTCCTCTGTGTGTGTGTCCAGTCCTCTTGCAGAGCCCTCGCCCCAAATGCTGACCTGGCATCGGTAACCAACAGCGATCTGCACTCCCGGCTCGTTTCCATGGTGACCAAGGGTGGCACGGCCAGCCCTGTGCTAACCTGGCTGGGAGGCGTGGTCAAGGCAAGTTCCTTTTTAGCCCAATAACATGTGAAACAGCTTATTGAAGGAATTACATTAAACCCTTTGCTGAGAAAAATACCATATTTTCATATTTTTTAAAAGATCTGCAGTATTTGCAGTTATATCTGCATTTAAAATGGATATATAGTACTTTGGACTAAAATCCTACAAAATACAAGTTTACATCCAGTCCCCATAGTTGGACTTGCCCAGTGATTCATTTGGCCATTCTTTGCGCACAAGCTTTAATATGCAGATTAGCTGCTGATTAATATCTATGAGGAAACAGCAATATAATCAACTTTCTGTTATTCTGACAATGTTTCCAACTATTCTAGACTTCTGGATGGATGCTGAATTTCTATAAGACATCTGATTTTGGTAAAATAAGATCTAAGTCAAGAAAGAAAACTTCTATCACTTTCTGCTGACAAGTTAGATGAAAGTTTTATCCCTCCTCCACGAACCCAGTGGTCCCTAAACTGGGATTCACACAAGCATCTTGAGAGTAATGTATTCTATATTCTATTGCAAGTGAAAGCAGTAAACGCAAACATAGTTTTAAGCTATTTTGGGGAATAGTGTTAGTCCTTATTCAAAATGGTGTGAACAGTCTTGCCCTGTAGAAATAGCTGCACCGGATGGAGTTCAAGGAGCCTGTGATCAGATAAGTTATCAAGGGGACAGACTGTGTTGTGCTTACCTTGGTAAAACATTGCCCTTTGACTGTTTATGAGGCTGTTGTCATTATTCAAAAAGCATCTGTGTTTCTATAATAGGAACAAATCTGCGAAATGTGAAGATATCAAAACCATTGATTGGACTCATTGCCTGGAAATGAGTGTATAATATACACAACATGCCTGAATTAAGAGTGTGAGTGTGTGTGTGTGTGTGTTGCATCCCTCAGAACCAGCAGGCATCGTGGGTAGATGGCTCGGAGTGGGCGTACAGCGACTGGATGCCAGGTCACCCCAACATTCACACAGACCAACCCGTCTGCCTGGAGATGTTCAGGATAGGTAAGAGCTGCACTCACACACTCATGTCTATTTCATGGCCACATCTTAGAGTGGAAATGCAAGGAGAAAGCTGTCATTGTGCAGTGCATGGAGTTTAAAAAAGGGAAAAACGCACTGAAAAAAAATTTAAGGGAAATGACCCTCCACAGTTATGATTTCCCCTTTAGAAACTGATAACAGATTGCTTTACACCTCAGCAGAGATGATAAATCTACAGTATGGTATAAGGAACTGAAATTATTTGAAATAACCATGGCCAAAGCTACATATATGTACATTTGGAGAGACACATGTTATGAATTGGCACCTTTGGCTCCTCCTGTATGCGTAATACTGGGAGGGTTATAGATCAGGGAGGCTTAGGCTTATGACATACACATTTCTTTGATGTGTTTTCACGAAATGGTCCCTGCCCAAAACTCCATTTACTACTGAAAAATGGCTGAACTTACATGAGCCAAGCCAGTGTCTCCTCCACCTCCAGTTTCACCACAACTTTGTCTTTCTGGCCTAGATGAGAGCTGGTGGACGGCGGCAGACTGTAGCCTGAAAAAAGCGTCAATCTGCTCTTACCCAATGGCTGCATGAAGACCACAGAGAAATACACAGAGACAGAGACAGAATGCCTTTCCTTATTCACATGTGATCTACAAGCCTCGACTGTGGGAATAGTGATATGAGGTAATTTCAGCTTAGAAATCCTCTTACAGGAGCTGCTTATACTGTATCCACTCAAATAAAATAATTCAGCATGTTATCTTTGTGTTTCTGTTTCATACCTGTGCACACCACAACCTTCACTCACCTCTTTTAAAAGTACAAGATATCCAAACATTCTCTCAAACCAGTTAAATTTGTTCACTGGGTCATCGTGGGCCATGAAAGGGTCTCCTCTCTCCGTGGTCCTTCTCAAGATCTCAAGATTTTGTTTGTTGTAAACTCGTGAGCACGTAAAGCACTTTGAGACTGTAAACACTGATATTGGGCTTTAAATAAACTTGAACTTGAACAAGACTTTAATGATCATTTTCCACTTGTGTATACAAAGCCGTTTGTACAGATTGGGGAGACAAGTTAAAACAATTTGTTACAATTTAGTACCTGGAAAGTGCAAAAGTACATTTCAAATACAATGAAGTAAAAATCATGCTGTACATTATATACTGTATTCATAAATAATCACAGATATACACACATCCATTTGGTGACAGTCACAGAGAATGTAGCTAAGACACAAAATATTACTTTTTCATTAACTCAGATTTTGCGCAGAAGTCCTATATTCTTGGTTCCCATATTAACAGTGGATGTTTGCTTCCTTCTGGAATGCTGCTTTCATTTGAATTCAGTTCGGGGATAATATGCTTCAGTAATGAGAACAACCAAAGTCTACGGTAACACCACACTGGGATAAAGGCACTCCATTTTTTTTTGCAATCGCACAAGTCAGTTTAAAAACTCCTCTGACAGTGGTCTTTTGTCTGAATAACAAAGGTGAATGATCCAAACGAGAAACACTCCACTGGACAAAACATTTAGCACACCTTTCACAGAAAATAGTTAAAGATGTATGTTTCTGACATATACATACTCACCCAAACAAAGTTTCAAAGTCTCTTACAGAAGGATGTGACTTGGTCTCTGCACTGAACCATGTAGCACATTTATGTGATACTTAAATAAAAATCAACCAGAAACAAACAAGAACCATTTGAAGAAGTGGAATAATGCCAAACCCATGACTGTGAAAAAACAATCAGAGGCTTCCACGTTGGAAAAGTATGGAAGAGGGATTACGGCTGGATTCTGAATTAATATTCTTCGGAAACAAGTCAGAATTCTCAGATGAAAGTCAGCATTCTGATTTTCATAACAGAATTTACTCTCAGAATTTTCAGCTTCTATTTTTTTCAGAATTGTGAGATTAAAGTCAGGATTTTGATTTTTTTTTTTTTTTCAGAACACTCAGAATCAGAACTCTATTTTTTATTTTTGTGTGGCCCTAATCCCCTTCCATGCAAACGAACTGGAGATGCTGCGATATCAACATCTATGATTAAAATAGAGAATTTTGGCATAAGGAAAACCCAAAAAACATGCAAACATCTGCATGTCAGCACATGTCACACACCACTCACGCACACACACAGACACACAGTTACGGTGCAAAAATATGAATCACACAAAGACCTATCCACAGGACCTTCATACTGTGGGATTTGTGTAATTCTGATAGAGTTGGAGAGCGAAAAAAAAAAAAAATCACATTTACACGCAAACATTTCCCAAGCTACCAGCCCAAGGCATGCAAATGATGCTCCGTGACTGTTACTGCATGAGGATAAACTCAGTCGCTCCAAAATGAGCAGGAATTAGAGTGAGATAAAAACATAAAAAGTATGGAAGCTTGAGGCGATGATGGGAGCAGCTGGGGGAGGAGCGGGTGCGGTCACATCTAGTGTCCCTGGTCCAAAGCTAGAGGAAGACTGGAGGATTGAGGGCTGGTTGACCAACCTGTGTTGGATAAATAAACTGGAAGGAAGCATCGAAGGAGCTGTATTGCTGTTAACACTGACATCTCATAAAGCCCTTGTGTGTATCTCCCCTCCTTCTTTTGCGGGCATTTTGAACAGTCAGAGGAGCTGGAGCATATCAACCATAGCATGGTTTTAAAAAAATGAACCTATTCATAAATAAACACGGATTCAAGTAACTTAAAACATTCGATGATGCATGGAGAGCTGAGTGTTGTTTGATATCAGAGCCGCAACTGTCCTTTGCCAACCTCTCTGTCTGTACTGCTGTGATCAGCTCCATGTGGAAGCTTGTAGTGTGCGAAACTGTAGTGTTTTTCTTGTGAGGATTAAAAAAAAAAGATATGCTTTATATTGAAGATACACCGCATCTCCTGCTTTGTCTAAGGTGTCTCCAAATTACAAATGCAAAAATGCTGGCATACATTTGTCAAGAAAATGAAAACAAAACAACCAAGAAAATCCTCAAAAAAACCCAAAACAAAAAACAACTGCAAATTCACACACAACATGTATAAAAACACAGGAAAAGGCCGAGAGCTCGGTCTCGTCGCAGACTGCTGCAGCGAGCTGCTGGCTGGCAGCTTTGAGGCTATCAGAAAGTAAAAAATT
>OMLB01063607.1:3633-33281 GCA_900302555.1 Myripristis jacobus | reverse complement strand
ACACACACACACACACACACACACACACACACTTCCCTAAAGTATAAATATTATTCCTGTTTTCACAAATGCAACTTCTTGTGAAAAACTCTACTCACAAATCCCATCATATATCACTGGCTGCAGCATGTGCTTATATAGAAAGGCAGTCAATACCATTAACTCAAGTCATCACAACTGGAACCCAGTTAACACACAGTTCTCCAGGTGGAAACGCTACTATTCCAAAATTGTTCACACACTAATCAGAATCTCAGGATGGATCTGCTGGGTTTCAGCGATGATCTGTAAGATCATGTGTAAAAAAAACCTTTATCTGTGTTCACCTCTTCCAGACCATGGAGGAGGCTTGTTTTGGTTGAGGCTTGCAAGGGCTGGATAAGGCATGCTGACACAGAATATATGTGATTTCTTTCTTTATGCACAACTGTTTTTTGTTGTTGTTGTTGTTTTAGATTGTTTTCCATTATTTTATATGGTAAGCACTTGGAAATTATTTTTACTGTTCTTTATGGTCTTCGTCAGTTGCATATTTTTTACTGTACATTTACTTTTTCACTCATTTTCAATTGATTATACAACAGGACAAATTCTGAAAGTGTACACATGTATTGTGTCTTTATAATGTGTTCATCATGTAAAAAGGCTATTCTGACTGGCTGGGGGTGGGGAGGCTGCAGGTGCAGAGGCGCCAGTATTCACTGTGTAATGGCTATTCTGTTGTGTGTGTGTGTGTGTGTGTGTGTTTGTTTGTGTGTGTTTGATGGCTTTTGTGTGGTGTCTCAAGGCAAAGTTTTGTTTAGATGGAAGATTACATGGTTTTGAGTCAAGAGCTTGGTTTTGACATTGAAGTTTGAGGTTTGCAGAGATGAATGTGCAGTTTTGCATTAGTGTTTGGAGTGTTGGGAAATGATGGAGCATAATTTCAAGCTATGTGTCTTAGCAATTGAGAAAAACTGTAACTTTTGAGTGTTTAGTACACACTCACTGTTCTTTCCTTTCTGAGTCTCGTGCCAAACTGTCTGCATAATGTAAGAACACATAAATGTGTATGTGCATGTGTATAATATTTACCTTGCATTATCTTATATAGTAACCCATCATAAATCCACAAGAGTTCTTGTTGCATTATTGCTCAGTGTTGCATGTGCACACTTCTTTACCCTACTCCAGCCTGCCACCACCATAAATAACCCATTAACTACTGGGGAACACTCTGTAGGAGCGCTTGTGCATGTTCTCTGTGTTTTCGGTAAGATGTGGGATGGGTTAATATTTCTGACAGAAGGGTTAAGCTATCTCACCAGGGGTGAAGGCTTTCCGTTCCTCATGACTCATTCACTTACCTTAAACCAACTACTGGATCTAATCTTGGTAGCAACATGTCACACCACACATCCTCTCTCTCTCATTCTCAGCTGTGTCGAGCTCTCTTTATACTGTAACAAACCGACCTCACTTCCCTGTTGCAACACATACTGCCTCACATTCTTTCACTATCATTCTACTCTCCACTGAGTTTTCAAAACCCTTCATGAAAAAATACGAGGTACTTTTTAAAAGACCATCCTCACTGTTCATCAAGTACAGCAGTGCTGTGACGACATGTGTCGAAAAACAGGAGGAAACAAATTCATCTTCTCATTTCACAGCAAGTGCATCCTGTGTGAGCAGTGGTTAAGATGTCTGTGCTCGTCTAGGCCACTGATAGGTAATATCACAGACTTTCTTATTCCAGTTAAACTGTAAGGCACGGGGCTTGTGTCTTCTGCAACAATCCCCCAGAGAACAGAGGCACAGAGGCCACACATGCGCTGCAGGGCTGATAGCTGAAGCCTAATTAGACTAAAGGAATGAGCAATGGATCCCATTAATTAAAGAGGTAAATAAATTAACATTGGAAGCGGGGTTATGAATGAATGTGCGTGCGTATTTCACAGACCTACCTTGAACAGACATTCTGTCAGTCCCCGTCTTATCTGCGTCCACAAAAAGGCGCAAAAGAAAAACAGGACAATTTCGGTCCATGTTATGTACGCGTTATCCAGGAGAGTCCGTTTGGAGAGCTCCAGACCGCAGGCGCTACAGTCTCTCAAGGCACCAAACATGACGGTGGAGGCTCTGGTGATGAGATCCACATAGCCCGGCATGGGCTCCACTTCCACCGCCCCGGCGCTCATACTGCTGTCACCCCTAGTATCACTGTCCATTGTGGTGCGGCGCGGCCCAAAAAAAAAAAAAAGCAGAAATATCGACAAAAAAAAGACTCCGATTCAGGTACAGAGGGAGTCCAGGGAGAAGCCAGTCCAGTCTATGTCTCTAATCCTTCAAACTAGCTTGCTAGCTCACCTGAAAACACGAAAATAAGCTTACCTAACCAGCTTATCTTGACAAGTAGCCTAATTCTTTGTTTTCTAAATTAAGACATGGGCCCATTCTCCGCGCGCAGGAGTTCATGAATGATCGCAGGGCCCGACGGTTCTGACAAAACAAAGCAGCCGTAGGAAGGGATCTGATAATCCAAGACAATTAGTAATTAGCGTTTTCTTAATTAATCTGAGCCATCAGTGCCTGGTGAGGATTTTGGTCAACATTCCGCTACTCACACTGACAGGCTCATCAGAGGCAGCGCGCCCTGGTTAGCCGCCTAGCTAAATCAAACGCACACAATACTGAATGGACCAGCATTGGCAGCAGCTTCCAAGCTAGCTAGTTAAAACGGATAACCTAAAATGTGATAGAGCGGATAGGATATCGCTCCCCACACATCGACAACAAATCTAACTCAATTCATGAGGTCCCGTCGACCGTTTTCCAGTCGAGCACAGCACATGTATGCGATTATTGTGCCGCTACGCCGTACGCTCTCATCTCCGTTATTCGTCTTGCATAACGGCTCTTAGCAGTTTCGTTAATTAGAATAGCCGATTCCTACCAGAAGACAAACCGGTAGTTACCGTGTAAACCCTTTCACGCGACTGGAAAATAGTCTCATACAAAAAAATAGCAATAAAAGGGAAGAATATTATCCTGGTTATTGTGTCGTCTGTCTCCCTCGCTGCTCTCTCTGTATTGGTCAACGTGTCCAGTCTGCGTTTTGACAAGTGACACAGGGAAAATGCGCTCTGCCCTCACTGGGAAACGGTTGGACCGTTGGAACAGGACGGCACGCGGCGGTTCTCACCATCCGAACGAAGCTCAAACATAGAACCGTTCTCCCTGTTCTCATTATCCGCTGCGGGGTTCTACCGCTGTTCGCGCCGTGCTCCCATCGGCCGTCCGCGGAGCCGCTCAACGCGCAAAATTTATGTCAAACGAAGAAAAAGCCGAGGATGCGTGACGTAATTGGGACCCGCTGTCTTCTTGAACCGCTGAGGTTTAAAAAGGATGGCTTAAAGAGACAGCGTGGCACACTGCGCTCACAGCGGGCTAATAACGCAAGAGTGCACACGACATCCATGGCCGTCCCACCCAAAACACACACAAAAACAAATACAAAATATGAACAAATGAGACAGAGAGAGAGAGAGAGAGAGAGAGAGAGAGAGAGAGAGAGAGAGAGATTAAAAAAATACAAAATGCATTAGCTGGAACACTCCACTGGCCACAGCTCATGTCTCCAAAGGTACATCAGAGGCCATTTCCAACAGGCTTCTTTCAGTCATGTCTGTCTTTCACAAAGCCACAAGGCAAACAGGGCACTAAAACGTTTATTGGCAATTCAGAGGAATGCTTAGAGGAAACAGGTGTTCACATCAACAAGAGATGGACTCATTTATTAGCAATGAAAGGGACATGAGGCAGATTTTTTTTCATCTGCCTACAGGAGGATGATGGGTTTGAATAGAGGGGGTGGGGAGGGTGTTATAGGTAGGGTTTCATTTATCATTTAAACTATTTCTTACAAGTTAGAATATCAAAACAAAAACAAATATATGTGTGGTTGAGAGAGAAAGAGTCTCCTTTTCATCTTCATGGTGTTAAACTGAAGTCCAGGGTCTAGGTGTCCTGGCAGATGCAGATGGGCGTCTTATGCTGTGGCGGTGGGAGCGTACTGCATCGTTAGTCTGTCAAACTCATTCTCCTACACAAACAGGGAGCAGAGGAGACGGTTAAAACCAGGGGGGAATATCCGTTGAGAGAAACATCTGCGCACCGCATGGTTTGACACACTATAACCCAGCTTTTCCATGTTTATTTACACATGCAGTCTTGTGTAATTACTATACGATGTGTGTGACAAAGGCTCAAGATTCAAAGTTTAATGCTCTGATTGGCTTTGCTCCAAGGACACCTGGCCAGTCCCAACCATTACAACAACAAAGCCATGTAATTTAATTATAACAGAGCAAAGGTTAGAAATGTTGTCAACAACTGTGAGCTTGAATGGCCTCTGTAGGAGGTAGTCTCCATCTTCTCTCACGATGTGTTTTGATATTGATATAGCTGGGGAAATTTGGCTTGTTCTTCTTCACCACCTAAACTATTCTTCTTAAAGTTAATGGAAACCAATCAGACTGTTAAGGGAAATTACTGGTGTTTAAAATCTCGAGAGATGGGAGAGCAATGAATGATAAATACCAACAACAGCACATTACCTTGGCTAAATAGTCTCTCAGGAATGGATGGGCTCTGTGTGCGTCTTTCAGCTGAGAGAGGTAGCGATTGGTTACCTGAGGACAGAGACAAACAGACGAGACAAATATTGGGGAAGTGACAAGGGAAGAAAATAAACAAACAAAGAGGGCTTCACAGACATGATTTTCACTTCTCTTTAGATGCATTTAAAAAAAGAAAAGATAAAATCCTTTGAGGCCAGAGCATTAAGCTTGATGTGGGTAACAAGAGGTCACATACCTCACACTGTCCTTGACACAGAGGTGCTAATCAGTTCATATCAGAGCTGAACCTCTGTTACGATGTCAATGGTCAAGATTCCACTGATGACCTGACTATCAACTCCATCAGATGAAGAGAATATAACCGAGTCTTTATCTTGTGAACTCTGTGCTCCAGGGTTTATTACTCATGCAGAGCACTAAAGCAGGAGATGGTGCATGGATGGTGCTGCACCAAATAGTTTTTGATTACGCCCTGTGAGCGACAGTAGCTGTGCAAACAAGATAGTGCTAAACTAAGTGTGCCTGGTACACAAACCTGCTGAAAATTTTAATCTTGTACTCTTGTACAATCTGGGTACAGGATGGAATTTTCAAATCTTTGATTCAAGGCTGGGCTGGGTCTAATGGAAAATGGAAAAGCTGATGGCTGTCTAGGCGATGACCTCGTTAACAGCTTTAGGTCCAAAGTCTCACCTCAGGAGCTTTGCCCAGGTGCTGAGTCAGCACTATGAGGTTGATCAATGTCTCAGGGTGGCTGCTGTCCTGGAAGTCGGAGGAGAGGAAGAGGGGATAAAATACCAAGTGAAAAAATTATTCAGACAAAGGGAACAGGATGGCAACAGAAAACATAATAGGGTGAAGACGAAACACTGAGCAAGAGCCGCACCCCTCCTTCAAGAATTCTCTCATTACTGAGATTCATAAATGAATAACAGGGCCTTTTTTCTACTGTAAGTACAGCAGACAACAAATTGGTGTTTGTATACCGGCTTTAGTGCAGTGTTCCAGTGTTATGCTAATTTCAAAAACAAACATTTCTATGTGTGCCACATCATTTCTTCAATGAATCCAAGATGTATGTCCAATTTACTGCAAATGTAAAGCCAATCGGCTTGTTTAAACAGGCCAGGCCAGATATGAGGCTTGACATGATGAGTGTTTTATAAATACACATTACACTCCCCTGTGGTTATAACAGGACTGTAAAGAGTGAGCTTAGATCAACAGACAACCATCATCCTATAATGATTTAACCTTTCAACACTTTTTTATGACATCCAAACAAAATATCAATGAAGCTGGTGAAACACTGAGCCATCATACATCAACGACAGGCTATACAGACAGAAACATTGTATCTGGCGCCATCTGCTGTTCATATGCCAGCAACTGAAAAACTTAAAATCACAGTAATTGTTAAGGGAATCATTCACAAGAAATGTTCTGCCTCATCTCTAAACATTTACATGCTGTCTCTTATGGCTTACTGCCAGAAGAAATAACAGACTTATCGCTAAGTTAATTTTTCTTATTTGCAAATCTTTTTCTGAATGCATCCAGCTCACCTTATAAGGTCAAGGCTCAGTCAACTACATCCATATTACAAAACACTTACAGCAAACTTTCCCAGTTTAGCAGGCATTAATTCAGGATTTGCACAAGTCTAATACCAGCCTGGGAAACAAGCCACAGGGAGATCAACAACACTACAATACAGATCTTCTGAAACTGTGTGAGAGTGTGTGTATCAGAGTGTGTGTCAATAAACGGGAGTGAAGAAGAGGGAGAACGTGAGACAGAGCAGTGTAGTCCAACCTTGTCGAGCGCCTCCTGCAGCACTCCCTCAGCCTCCTCCCACTTGTTCTGAGCCATGTAACAGGCCGCCTGTCCATTGAGAAGCAGCAGCGTGGACGAGTATTTGTCAGACATCTCCTGGAAGATGTAGTAGGCATCCTGCAGCTTCTCTCCACCCTGGAACAACAAACAGTGAGACAAACTGCAATCTACATCTAACCACATCATTACACTGACATACTAATTCATATGTGTGCTTTTTAAAAATTGTGTCAGTTCTCATCACAAGCCTTGGGAGCGCTGAAGTGTGTAATACGCAATTAGAACTGAATTCAGTCCAGCTTCAACATGTCATGCTTTGGTTCACTTTTCTATGGTTACATTCTGTATAAACAATTACCCTGTACTTATCCTATGGTTAATTAGTATTCTGGAAATGTGCAGCTGATATTTCTAACATTTCTAGCTTGATTGCCGCTTTAATTGCAACACAAATCCTGATAAGGTGATGAATAGGGATTTAATTTCCTTTGTGTACACACAAATATTATATGGTACTTCTATTCACCACAATAAGTATTGAGTGTCTGCAAATTATTCATGACAGGGCATTTATTTACAAATCGACTGTTATCTTGGCAGTGTTACACAGAGGAGATTTTACATTGCTTTGCAAGCTACTAACCACAGCAATATTGACCCAGGCTGTGGCCAGCTGAGTTAGAGTAGCATCCTCGTCCTGCTCCTGCATCTTCTTCAGCTCTTTCCTATTGGCAGGGAAAGAAATCATTGTGACTGGAAATCAGAGAGTGTAAGAATTTTTTCACTCTAACAATGAAGATTCATGCAGACCAAGACTTTTTCTCTCTGTGGGTGCAGACTCAGTAATATAGACTTTCTAAGATCTTACAGTAAAGAGTGTGACACCCGTTCCACGGCATTGCTGCATGCAGTACAGTAGCACTTGGATGTTTTTGCACAAGGGTCACCAAACAAAACTGATCTTGTGATGAAATGCAAAACTCATCATACTGTGTTCATGCATTTTTCTTTTGGTCTTTGAATGAATCCATACCTTGCCAGGTCAACACGATCCAGACTCAGCAACACCTGAATGGTCATGGCCATGCTGAAAAATTAAACAGATGATTAGGACCAGATCATCATGACTGCACTGTAAGAAATGTTGCCTGGGCCAGGAAGACATCTGCTCCATTTCCACCTGGCATTAACATGCATCTTGGGTGATTCGATCACAAGTGAACAGCTCTGTGTATGTCCGTACACACCTGGCATCGGACTGCATCTCAAGTGACAACTCGAGATCAGATCTCACTTCCCAGGTTGATATGCAGACAAACATGTCGCCTACATCATTTCCGTTTGCAATGTCCAAATGTTTTGTGTTTTTATTTTTATTTTTTCAATCAAAGTTAAGAGGCATTTAATAAATTGAGACTTGCTCACTTGAGCCTCATTTAAATACGCTGTCAGTTAGGCTACTTATGATTTATTTCACATCTGTACATTGTGACTGTCATTTCCTACCCAAGTACATCTTTTATTTCCATCCCACTTTGTTATGAAGCACAACAGTTTTTTAACAAGTGTAAATAATCCTGACAATAACGATAGCCTTCAGACCCGTGACCTGATATATCGTATACAAGAAATATACAATTGTGGGTAAACAGTCTCACATCATTACAACAGTATGGATGAAGCAAATGCATGTTGTGTACTCTAACACTAGAGTGTGTAATTCTCAACCTGATGATGTTGGCTCAGGCTCAGATTATTTAATTATTGCAGAGGGTTTGATCCCTTCTTACCACTCCAGGCTGTCTCCTTGGTGCAGAGTCCTGAGAGCAGCATCAGTGTTCATCTCATGGTAGTAGATAGAGGCAGCCATGAGGAGGAACGTGGTGTTGGCTGCATCCACACTCTTAGCCATCTTTTTATCTAAATCGGCAACAATAGCATCCCTGTGCACAGAGAGGAACAGCTGGCACAATGAGAACTTTATACTTGAGGAAACTGCGGGGGAAACTTCATTTAAACTGAGCTCATGGGCTGAATGCAGACCTTTTGTTTTCACTGGAGCGATACTCGGCAAACATCCGGACAGCCTGCAGCTCAGCTGAAGAGCTTGGCTTGATGTCGTCCAGGACCACAGCAAACTTCCTCTGTGGTAACACAACACACAACAAGTCAGAGGAGCCGGGAGCTCTGGCATGTCAACTCATTGAAACAGCAGGTGAGAGGCGATGGCAAAAAAAAAACAAACAAACTCTGCTCCGGCGATTATATTACACGCAAGCTCTGTCGATAATTAAGTAAAAATATGTAATCACCTGGGCGATGTATGCTCTGTACAAAAACATGTCCCTCTCGATCTCTTTCTCTGGTGTCGAGGGCTTCAAAGCAAAAACAAGACAGGTAAATAGATACCACATTAATGTTTGTGACAACAGTATTAATGACAAGCCTACTGTTGTGGCCAGCACAGCGCTAGCTAACGTTAGCCACGGCAGCAGAGGCAAAAACTGCCAAGTCACCGCACCAAACCAGCATTTAACATATTTAAAAGCCCATACTTACCTTCACCTTCTGGGCCTCGTTGATACATTGCTGATAGCTACCAATGTAGTAAGCATTTTTCACGTCGAAGAGCTCATCAACATCTCCCTGATGCGCCGCCATGTTGACTGGACAACTTCCTGACACGTCGCTCAGACGCGTCACCGGCGTCTTGTGCGCTGAGGACTATGGGATATGTAGTTTGAGCGAAGAAGCATTGGCTCCAACGTCTCAGTTGAGTAAACAAGGCTTCGAGAAAAAAAAATATAAGTCTGTTAGGCTTTAGAGAACGTTTTTTTTTTTAATGTTTCCCTCAAAGGAAAATAGCATATACATTAGCAATATGAATATTAGCCCATACATTCATACTGAACTAACAGTATTGATAAAGGTGGGTAAACTGAGTGGTTTTCTAGTTTTATTTTTCCCCTCGGTTTACAACAATGTTCTTTTCTAATTTTCTGTAGTTATATTACTGCTAAATGTGTGTTTCATTGCATCTTGCTGTATAAACAAATGAATAAATAAATGCCTCCACTCGTGTATACTAACCATACTTAGGTGTTAGAAGATGTAATTATTTTTATACATATGATGATGCTATTTTGTAATCAGTATTGCAATGTGGTGTGTAATAATCAGAGGGACATGCAGATTGCACATCTTGGAATACCAGTTTACTTACTCACTGGCGGGGCGTCATTCACTAAAATTAGCAACGATAAAGGAGCAGCCAATCAGTGAAGAGATCCAGTCTCTTCCTGTAGAAAGTGCTGTATGTTTTCTAACCATTAACAATTCATTTACTAATTTGTAGTTTAAATTTAGTTTCACAGTAATATGTATCGGAGGGCGTGTTTGTTTATTTTACTTTATTTTTGCACATTATTCATACAAGCTTTTTCTGCACCACTAGATGGCGCCCCAGCACAATCTCGCCACTACACAATTAATACAGACAGACTACCAGGACAGTGGTTGTACATCCAGGTATGACCTGCAATTAGTATTCCTTCCTCCTATTCTGCTGGGGGATAAAATGGCTGGTTTGAGATGCGCCACTTGCTTTTATAGGCAAGCTGATGGTTGAAACCCATGAGCCGTATCAATATGAAGGGCTAAAGAAAAGAAAGTATCACAAGGGATGTGTTTTGACCTCGGGAATTCCTGCAAGGAAGTGTTCATTAGACTGAGGGGAAACTTGCCCTGTCCTGAAAACATCCGCTGCAATACACCTATTCAGTCTGAAGTAACAATCTCTCTCTCTCTCTCTCTCTCTCTCTCTCTCTCTCTAGCCAGCTGCTGTGAATACCGATGCATTCAATGGTTTTGAATGCATTTCCAACCCATAACAAGAAGGCTGTATATCATCTTGTCCATGATATAAATCTGCTCCCCGCAGTTCCTGCTCATTGTTCCCCTAACACCGTTTCCTCTGGGAAACACTCAGCCTTGGGACTGGGAGCTGGATGAGGATAATTACTGGAAACCCTAATGGGGGCAGGGAATGCGGAGGCAGTAAATGGGCCTTTCTGTTGGCCTGATTGGGCTGGTCCGCTCCAGTTGAGCTCCTCCATTGGCCAAAAACAACATCAATCCGGTCCTCTCCAAGTCAGCCTCAAGTTTGAAACTTTTTTACCAGTAGGAGGAATCGGGTTACAACAAACTCCTGTAACCGATCTCACAACAGCCGAGAGAGAAGAAAACACTCTTTCAATAATTTACACATCAGTGCCTGATACAAAAAAACACCGTCACGGAGCAAAAGAGAGACGAGAAGAGGACCCTTTTTTTCCTCGCTGAAACACCGGAGATCCTGCAAAAGAGAAAAACAAAATCATCCAAAACAAACACCCAAAATGCTGTGAAGCGCCTCGCTCTGGGTTGCCAAGATGAAGACTTGAAGTTTTTGGCTTGATAAACTTGTCAACTTGTTGCCTTCCCACTCCCGTGTCCCACTGTAGCGAGAGGTGAGTGCATGTCGCTGGCACTGGTGATAATGATCGGAACGGCTGACCAGTTTTTAGTGAAACATCTCATCAACTGCATAGTGCTTGAGACCAAAAACCACTTACATTACATCAGGGGGGCTGTGGTCACATTATTATAGTGGCAGGGGGAATTCACAGCGCTCCCACCCATGGGCTATAAGGCCGTAAAACTCTTATCGGGCTGGAAATGCGGCTCGTTTCATGGGAGCAGAACAACAATATACCATTTAATCTCCTCTGAATGAAGGTTTTGAGTTTTGTTGGGTCATTTGACTTGTCTGACAGACTGCCTTTAGGCGGAAACAAACGACGAGGCTTGTTGGAGAATCAGTAATGAAAGCTGCTCCCAGAGAAGTGTTGCGGAGTGTATTTTGATAAGCCTGCTTGGTTTACTTTGAGGGCACTCCATCTCACGTCTAAACAGAGACTGGAAGGGCAGCCGCATGTTTAACAAACACAGGTATGTTTTGTAACACATTGCCGTGTTGACATTGTAAAGCTTCTCCCCCGAACAAGGCTGAATAGCTCCACTGTGCGAGTCCGGGTTCTGGCAGGTAGCAGGACACATTATCATGCACGGCCGCACCAGACATGTCAGATGAATTATGGCCTTGCATTAGGACTTGGAGCTGCCTCTCTTCTTGCATTAACTGTGTCAGGGGTGAAATGATTTAGTGTTTTCTTACAACTCTGTGGTAGTTGTCAGCGCTTTAGTGTGTGTCTTGGTGGTTGATGGCAACAGCTGACAACCATTAGGCTGAGGGAGGGACAGGTAAATTAATATCGCAAATTATTTCAACATTGATAAATAGGGATGTATGCTATCGTCATCAATTACATGACAAATGGTTAAACTGATCATTGCATTGGAGTGCTTAGTTATATAATGAACAATAAAGCTGCATAATTCACTTCAGTGCCTGTTTTGTGATTGACCTTAATTAGTTTGCTTAGCTGTGTTGCTTGATAACTTTATATGGTTCTTTTGAAAGACCACAAACCATTTCTCTCTTGCAGTGCTGATGAAGGTGTCAGTGTAGCTGCGTGTTTGCAGATATGTGTTTATTTTTAAGGGTGAAACTTCCCATGACACCGCTGATGGCGTAGTCAGTGTTTTGTTCCTGCAGAAGAGAATCTGTGGTAACTCATTGACAAAGTCTGAGAGGTGTTTAACCTGCTTCACAAGGCTGCAAAGTTCAGTTGTGCATGCAGGTGGCCTCCTGTTTCCGTGGAAACCTTAAACACTCTGAGCATGTGGCCTTGTCTGAGAGAGCCGAGCTGCTTGGCGAGCCACATGACCTGCAAAAATCATGGCTTTATTTGAAGTGGAGAGAGTGAGAGATTGTGCTGTCTGCCAATAGACAAAACAGCCTGCGCTGCCAGCCCCTTTCTACTGGAGAGAGACGAATAGACTGCATTCACTTGAGATCTCACTTGAATCACATATTAGTCACTGCTGTATCCTTTTGTGTTGGCTCACCTCTGTTTAACTCTGCCACCATTCCTGCTGTACTACTTACAGTCAAGCATGCTGGCATTTGCCACTCTCTATTAACGCCCTTAGTTAACAAATTATGCTCTCTTGGTATGAGGTGAAGAAAATTAGTCATAATGTGCCCTGCACTTGTTGTGGGTGGGCGTAATCTAAAACCTCATAAGCCCATGTTCATAGTTTAGGCACTGTTAATGCCTTGATTATATCCCACATTAGCTGTAGCAGTGTTATTAAGGTACTAATTACACTGTAATAACATTTAATAGAGCTACTGTCATACACAGCAGGTGAAATGTAATCACATGAGAGTGGAGTGGTTTCTCTTAGCAACTAGCCAGTGTCCTTCCTCTTTCTTTTCACAAATGTTGTTATATCAGCTGAGCTGTAACCATGAAACTACTAAGTTCTGATTTCTCATGCTACAGCAAATGTTTGTGTGAGACGGGGGTTGAGCTGGCCCTTGGGTGCTGCAGGAATGATGTTGCCACTGTATTCCCAGTCTCATTATACACACACAAGACTAATTGATGTTTCTGAATTAATGCCATCAGCTATCTTTTACTGTACGCGCTGATGTTCCTGCTTGCATCTGACCTGTTATCACCGTCCCACACCTCTGCTCCAACCCTTTGCCCCAGAGCAGACTTCCCTTAGCCTCGGGTCTATTTTTGTCCAAATCAGCAGGCTAAATTATTAATCTCTGATCCATTATATGCCGATGATGTTAATTATTAATTGCTCAGTGGGCTCTGGCAGATCTGAGAAAACTATAAAAGGGTAGGATGGTGCTTGATTCTTGACTGAAGGGACTGACTGCCTCAGTTCTCAGCAGATCTGCACGAGATGACTGTGTGGGAAGATGAGAAAGCAGCGGCACATGCTCATCACACAGATCGTCTGAATCCACTTGAGCATTCACATACGTGCCCACGTGCATGGTGCGTACATGCTCATACATTTGCGCCTCATTAGTGCAAAACACATTCATGAATGTCATTTGTGTCAGAACCACTGAAATAGATGTGCATGCGTACGAAGGCGCCACTACACACATGCATGTGTACCGTATACTGTAGATAATACACACTGTGATCCCAGAAATGCCAGTCTTATTAGCAGTCAGCACCTCCACTGTTATGCAACAGCTCAACAGAAGAGGAGAGCGAGACAAACACTACAAAACTTGATGAAAGATAAGATTGCAGTATTCGCTTGTCCCCGAATCCTGCTGTTGATTCCCTAACAGTGCAGTTGTTCCAGTCGTGCAGCTCATTTCAGTGGTTACTTGTCCTCTCTGAACACAAAGCACGGATGCACCTTATATAACAACTAGGATTGTCTATTGTTTCTCAAAGTGAAGAAGGATTATGTCATACAGCTGGGGAGATTCTGGGGAGGAAGAAGTTTTCTGGTGCAAGTTTTTTCCCTGTCAAATATGCATGCTAATGTAAGTGGAGATGCACTGGCGATGGTGAAGCACAGTAGTTTTCAAACTAGCTCCCAGGGGGATCTGCATTTTCGTTGTGACCCAAAACTGTTTTTTTTTTTTTTTTCAGGCTACTGTACAGAATAGTGAGAATTTTGCTCAGCCTGTATATTGTTGCAGGGACCTGGGAACACAGCATAAAAAACTGTTGTTCACAAGACCACTGCCTCTAGAGTATGCCTAAGTAATATTTAATCTGTTATAGCCTTTGACCGTTGGTGTCAATAATTCTGGAAAGCACCATTTATCTCAGGCTTACATCCTGCTGTGTCAGTGAAAGTCTAAGGAAATTGAAATTGATACAGGGCACAGCACTGTCTCTTTGAGAAGGTCATGGCTTTCTGAAGTGTTGTGCATCTGATTGATCTTCTCTGCACCATCCATAGTTTCTATTCATGGTGTTTCACCTAAAACTCTGCCCCTCTGAAGAAGTGCAGGACGTAGAAAGAATCCTTTGGAAGTCATATCCATGGAGATAGAGGTCCTTCAGGTTGTCAATATGAATCTGATGTCCTGAGTACTCACGGGGATTGCACGCTCTTATGGAGATTATGAGTTCCAGGTCACTGCCAAAATCAAAGATCTGAGCAAATGAGGGATACAAGTTCAGACAGTCTTGCATGTTTTTGGGCATGATTTAGCTTCATTGTGTGTTTTAGTGGGCAAAATAAATGCCTACAAGTACAAAAGTGTTCTGAATAATCAGCTTGACCTTATAGCGGTAAAGCATCTATACTGATTGGAGTGGTCTGTACCGGGACGACAGTGCTCCCATCCACACGAGACAAGTGATTACTGATGAGCATGAAGTCAGTGGCATTTTATACCGCCATCTACAAATCACAACTGTGACCAAATTTCTCCTAGAAAATCGGTGTCATCCCTCCAGTAGATTTCCAGACATTTCAAAAGTCTATATCAGGGCAAATGCATGCTGTTTTAGCAACTTGTGGTGGCTCAGTGCCATAGCACAGTGTTCTATATTGGTTTCCTCTTTATGTTGGCCGTTATCTGTATCCACCAAGCTGGCTGGATTGGCAGCAGGCATTGGAGTGGGGCTATTATGCGAGCTATGGCCTCTGCTTCCTCATGAGGCATGGCGCGGGTTAGAGTGGGCGGGAGCTACAGGTATCCAATTTCTGTCCGTTTCTCACCTGTCAGACCTCAGGTTCAGCTTGAGTGACAAGTGAGCGCAAAACAGAGGCTGCATCCTGGATCCTGCTCCCCCTTCTGAAACCAATGCCGCGTTCATGTCAGGTCAGATTTACCGTAAATACGTGCTGCCGTCCGCGAAAAAGCATTCACATCAGCCTCGTAGTGGCAGTTCCAACTAGGATAGTTTGGATTTTTTGTTTTTGTGAGCTGCAAAATCAAAATTATCAGCCGTTTTCACAGTAATCAACCCTGCTTATGAAATATATCTCCCGTAGTTCTTTTAAGAAAAATAATTTTGGATGCGAGTGGTTTAAGGAGTTATACAACGTGCAAGATGTCAAATTTATTTGCACAGCCCTCAATCACTGTTAGAGCCTCAAACAGCCACATTATGAAACAATAAATGAAAACGACACCCCGTGGAGTTGTCATCTCACTCTCTTGCGCTTTCCCATATGGCGTGAATGCGGCAGGATCTCTTGGCTAACATTGCCCCAATGCAGACATTTGCTTTACCTGCCGCCCCAAAAGTTGAAGATGAAAATCAAATTAAACCTGGATATTATAGGGCATGGCCAGTTTTCTCTGTCAGAGCTCCAAAAATCCTCCCAGGGGACTACTGAGGACTGTTAGATTTTTTTTTTTCTGCCTCTTTTATACCTTTCACCCCCGAGCCAGGCTATCATCCAGGCCTGACCAGGCTCTTTAAACTGCAGGAGCGTGCGTGTCCCTGCAGACGAGCCAGGCTCCCTCACTGTCACGTCAAAACAAGGGTCCAGTTTCATTTCCATGAGTCATGTTTGCCTAGCCTTGGCCTATATGTCGTCTCGATTGAATGTATGCCGGCTTGTTCTGTGGGAGGTGTCAGCTGATGATTTTGTAGCTTGTTTAATGGTCCTAATTATGCTGAAAAGCTGTTGGCTGCTGCTGCACTCTGTCTCTGTTTTTCATTTCATTTCATTTCATTTCATATTGCTCAGCCAGCCAGACCCGCCGTTAAGGTGTGTGCATGCACGTGCGTGTGGTATTATATACGCGCGCGTGTGTGTGTATTGTGTGATTTGTGCTTGCAGTGATGACTGTGGCTTGTATATTTTGCCTGAACACGCTGCAGTGTTGTTGCTGTCATGTCTCATTCTGCCTTCAATCCATTAAAGTTTCCCCTCTATAAATTCGGGGAGATGGGGTGTCAGGGTTTGCCGGGCAGTCCCTGGGCACCTGACTTCACAGGCCTCTTAGATTTGGTACTAACAACTCTCATGGTGCAAAGTCACTGAAAGAAGAATCCTTGATTGAAAACCTTTTCATCATTCTAAGCACTTATCCCACGAGGACCTTTTTATGAAGCCTTTACTTTTTTCGCCTTGGGGAGGGGGGAGGAGAAAGTGAGGGAGCGAGGGTGAAGATCTCCCTCCATCCTTTTGATGAGAGCGCCAGGGATATGTTATGTCAGTCTCTGGCTTTGAGTAAAACCTCAGACAGACACTCCTAAGTGCCCATCGCATCACAAGTTAAAACTGTTTGGATTCACAGGCATGGAAGACAAACACCGCTTCCTTTCTCCCTCTGCCTCCCTTCCCGCCCGCTCTTCTTCTCGGAGGTATTATTCATCAGTAGGCAACACAACGTTGACAGCTGTGATGGCTCAGGTCCCTGACGAGAGGGGAATTTAATGAGCACTCAGAAATCACTCTCCAGTCTGAGAGAGGTTGTTTTTTTAATGTGCTGTTATCCATTCCTTCTTTTCTAAAACTCTTACACATCCATCAGCAGAAGCACAAAGAGAACGAGGAGGTAATGTGAACTTATTCTAAGTGTCATGACGTGCACTGCTCTCTCACTCTCAGCTCTCTAGAGGCTGGACGTTTTGATTAAGGGTAACAGGAGGAGTAATTGGTGGTTTTCAATGCCCACTGATAAGGACATACATTTTTTTTTAATCTAATGGTTGGTTCCTTTCTCCTTTTTTATTCATTCACGATACATCAGGGCAGAAGTTTCAAACAGCCTCTCGCTACTGTCACACAGATTGGCTCGGCCAGGTTAGAGTTAAAATCATAATCAGGGAAATGGGCGAGGGGATCTGCCAGTGATCCTTGATCAGCACAACGAGAAGCCTGATTAGACTTGCGGTATTGGCAAGGAGAGAGGGAGGAGACGAGATTCAGCAGGAGACAGTATATAAATCACCTCTCATTCAACACTTACATTTCCCTGGTGTTTCAGGATGGAGACATAATACTCACACCCCGTCTTTCCTCTCGTTCTCCGTCTCTCGCTGTCTCTGTCTCTCGCTCTCTCCATGTGTCTTTTCCCGTGGAAGCATCCTGCTGACACTCTCTCCAAGGAGTCTTATTGATATTCTTGGAGAGGCAATGCAGCGAGAGAGAGACGGAGAGAGACAGCGAGAGAGAGAGAGGAATGAAAGTCACACTCTGTAGCAGCAGACACACTGCCTTCTAGTACCAACAAGAATGAAAATCACAAGTCACCCAGCAGGGATGTGTCGTTGTTCATTTTGTCTGCTGCACTAATAGCACCTCTCTAGCCTTGCCTGTTATTATTCTGCACCACACCGATTAGCAATTTGCCAATCATAGAGATTTTCAATAATGCCTTTGTATTATTTACACTTGGAGAGAAATTGCATGAAAATAAATCCCCTATTGTGATTTGAATTGGACACTTTGCTCAAATATAATTAATTTGTTCCTCTGTGGCTGTCATCTATTAGGCTGCATTTAGCATATCAGTGACAGGGAAATGGATCAAGGAAATAAGGACTGACTGTTGAGCCTGTTTCTTTTTTTTTTATTTTCCCCGTCCCTTTGAGTTGCGGCTACGTCAATTAATTGTTAGTGTATTTCCTAGATTCCTAGGCGGTACAACATCCCAGCAATTATCTCAGGTCCCTCTCCTCCTCCACTATATCATGCATAATGCGCATTTATTTTGAATTTGGAAGGTGCGTTTAGTGTTTACTGCTCCAGACTGCAGTGGAGTGAATGGGATTAATCAGCTGTGTTGGCTGAACTCGGCTCCTGCTTACTGTTTTTTTTTTTTTTTTCGACTGTTTTTTTTTTCCCTAAGTGGTGCCTGCAGTTGATATTACCATGTATACATGCGTCTGTTTATGCTCTGCGCACTGACCTTGCCGTGTGAATTTCCATGACTAATGGGAAAGAAATAGTATTAAATTTCAAAGTGTGGGTAGTGAAGGAGAGAGGCAAGGAGAGAAGACCACATTTGCATGAAGAGCTGATTTTTAAAAAATTCTACACTTACAGGGAATAAATAATTACCTGGAATTTCTACCTCAGTGATATTTTGTGAAAGGTGGGTGTCTTTTTTTTTGAAAATCTTGTTTTGGAACGAAACTTAATGCAGGTGCTCCCTCCACCGCAACCTTGCTCGCTCCCCCATGCCCTGATGTTGGAAAGCAGCTTTTTGTTGCCTCCTGCTTGTGCACTAGATTATCCTGGGAGATCTGTGAAGGTTAGAGGTGTGTATCGGAACAGGATCTATTTTTGGTCTTTTCAAAGCAGAATGCACAAACCTAAAGAAGCGACCGATGGAATGTATTGAGACGTGGCTCCTGAAAATGATGTGGCATGCTCCTGACCGGGCTCATTTGATAGAGGGAGACGGAGGGGATTTGAAAGCCGGTGGCCCCGCTGACCCCGCTATTTATGAGCTGCCATCACGGGCAAAGCCTTCCACTGAGTCACCCTTGTTTTGGCAGACAATCACACAAACACACGAACACGCATGCACACACAGACAGGAGCCACATACATAAATCAACAGAACGTGTGCGGTGAATGAGTTGTCTGTCTCCTGCTCCCCTTCACACACACAATTACCCACACACATGCAGACCTTGTTCTTGAAATACATTCAACAGATGAGACAACCTGATTATATTGTGTGCCTTGCACGATGGTGCTGTGGCTGGCTTTACTCCTACATGCATAATGACTTTAACTACCTTGAAGGCTCAAAGCCAGAGGGTTGCTGGGACTAATTTGACAGCTGCCATGGCTCATTATCTGATAAAGGGGACAGTAGGTGGCGTGGTGCTCAAAATAGAACGGTTATAGATGTTATTTGCAATAACAATACACGTCTGCCCTCCATGTAATATGACTTTTTTTCTTTTCTTCTTTGTCATGTTGAGATGATGAAATCTAATATGATATCTGATGCAAAAGAAAAAACAAAAACAAACAAAAAAAAAAACAGTCCCTCTGTTTATTTTTGGTTTCAAATGTAGAAAGCCAAAAAACAAATAAACAAATATTTTCATATCATTTTGGGTAGTTTCTCCAGATGGTATATACACCTGTTGCATTAGTTCCCACAGTGTCGAAACCATTCATCAGTTTAAAGGTGCACTATGCAATTTGCTGCTGGTTGATTGCAGTGATGACCTTTTAGACTCAACTAATAAAAAAACATAGATTAAGCATGAAATTTGATGATGGAGTCTACATGGTTCACATTGTTGGTCGGTCTCACTGACAGATTACGTGCTGCTTCCACCGCTTCCTCATGTCCGTCATTCCTCAGGTATTTTGCGTAGTCCACCTTTAATTATCTGTCAATCAGCTTATTGTTTCATCTGTTATACGGGGTTTGTGCAACTTTTCTTCAATCAAAGTCAAGCATTTACAAAGTGAATTTTCAAGCACCTTGCGGCTACTCACAATGATTATTGCACTTCATTACATTACATAATTTTGATAATCAATCATTTTAGTCTTTCATTAAGTAAAAATACCAAACATTCGCTGGTTCCAGCTCCATAAGTGGAATAGGTTGGGTATTTGGCTGCTAGTCAGACACAATTTTAAGATCACTTTGGCCTCTGGTCACCTGTGATGGCCATTTGTCATTATTTTTGACATTTCATAGTCTAAATGATCAATCAAAAACAAGGTGAGAGTTGGGCTGGGCATCAAGGGCAAAATCAAATACTGGTATATCTTGGACCAAACACCTCAGTATTGATATTGTAGGGTTGACTGTTTGTGCTCTCATAAGTTATTTGCACAAAAGAGATTTCTCATGAATACTCACTAGTAATTTGGATATGATGACCAAGCAGGTAAAGGCAAATAATGGAGCAGATAAAACAGTCTATTAGGTTAAGTGAATTATATCCTGTTTCTATAATTCAGTAATTCAATTTAAAACCAACAGAAGAGATTCCAGACAGTATGAGCTCACACATCACAATATAAAATATAATAACAATATATCACCCAGGCGGAGGTGATAGATTAACTGCTAATGAAAGGAAGTTGTTAGTTGCCATCCTAATTTCTTGTATGTTCATATAACTCGTCTCCTCTCCTCTCTTCTTCCCCCCTATCGCTGCAGACTTGACCATGGACTCCTTCAGCACCAAGAGCTTAGCCCTGCAGGCGCAGAAGAAGCTGATGAGCAAGATGGCCACCAAGAGCGTGGCCAACCTCTTCATTGACGACACCAGCAGCGAGGTGCTGGACGAGCTGTACCGCGTCACCAAAGAGTACACCCGCAACCGCAAAGAGTCCCAGAAGATCATCAAGAACCTGATCAAGATGGTGGTGAAGCTGGGGGTGCTCTACCGAAACAACCAGTTCAGCGGCGAGGAGCTGGTGCTGGTGGAGAGCTTCAGGTGGGGAGACTGACACATCACGTTATATATTTAAATAATGTTACTGCACGTATGTCAGAGAGTGGGAGAACTTGAGAGAGAAAGAGGCCATCCTGACTGAAAGCTTGAAGTGGGAAGGACTATAATTTAAGTGCATTTATTGTCTGCTGGTGAAAGCAAATTAAGGAAATGGGCTTACACATCATTTTATGTATTTTCCACTGTATAAGCAAAATGTGTGCTCGGAAGCCTAAGAATTTATTAAACTGACACAAGTGCACAGTATGGAGAAGGACGATTTTTATAAGCACAGAGATGTAATGCTGTGAAGGGCAATAATATAACTGATATAAATGGTTGTGTAACTTCTCTAAACAAGATCATGGGATAGCGCCTCTATTTTTACACAGCAGATTTCCTTTCTCTTTTGGTTGCAACAGACCCGGTGCCAGTCAGAATTAGAAAGTGAGCTCATCGCTTCTCCAAATTCCTCTCTCACAGGAAGAAGGTCCACACTCTGGCGATGACAGCGGTCAGTTTCCACCAGATCGAGTTCACCTTCGACCGCCGCGTCATGAGCGCCATCATGAACGAGTGCCGCGAGCTGCTGCACCAGGCCATCAACCGCCACCTGACCGCCAAGAGCCATTCCCGCGTCAACCACGTCTTCAACCACTTCGCCGACTGCGACTTCCTGGCGACGCTCTACGGGCCCTCGGAGGTCTACCGCGCCCACCTGCAGAGGATCTGCGACGGCGTCAACAAGATGCTCGATGAAGGGAACCTCTGACCTTTTGGCAGCCCCTCGTCAGGCACCTTCACCTCTAGCCACCCGACACACCTTCCTTGGGACTCATTTTTTTAAAGAGAAACCATGAACATATTATATTTGGACACTTGTTTTTTTTTTTTATTATTATTATTTTTGCATTTGTTGGTTTGTGTTTTTGTGTGTCTATCTTACATTAATGTAACACTGAAGTCCTTCTGGCTAGTTAGTCCAAAGTCTGTCTTCTCCAGCCTCTTTTTGCTATTTAACAGTGAGAGGATTTTTTTTTTTAAAAAAATGAATGTAAAACTTCATGCTCTTATCAGAATATTCTGCAGTAGGAGCCTTGACAGCTGTGCCTTGAAACCGTTTTACCTTTCAGTCCATGGGCGTTGTGCTTGCTCTCTTCCTTAATCAAAAAGACATGAATCCAGCCACAGGCCTTCTCTTGTCTCTCTTAAAGGTGCCTTTAATGGACGCGAGAGGTTTAGGGAGCACCAGCAGAGGAACAAAAGTGAATTTACATCTTTCCCCAATCACCCAAGGATATAAAGAAGTGATTTTGTTGCTAAAAGCAGTAATGCACTCAGTCCTGAATGAGCACTGTACTTTCCTGCAATAATGAAAGCATGTTAAGCACAGCAGTTCAATAATCCTGCTTAGCCTTTGCGTTTGTAAATCTCGCCGTCATGCACTGAACTGCGCTGTACACATATCCGAGAGAGGCCAGTGTTTTGTTTTGAAGGCAACATACAGTACCTATAAACCCAGTTTCGCTTTAATAGTCTTTGTTTTATAGCCACCACAACAAAGGCGGACTATTTGGGTCATAGGGGGACCATAAAAGTGAAGGAATTTGATTGTGCTGTGCATTGTTGATTGTCTCTGCGCTGACTCAGACGTCTCGCCAGCTGAAACCTCACCTGAGTTGCTCTGAAACCGCTTCGGCAGGGGCCCTTCCAACTTTTTTTGCCGCCATAAATGTCTCGCAATCGCAACATGGGACCGAGGCACCAGGTGCAAAGGTTGCTCTGGCGTTTTATCAGAGGGCAGCGGAGGGAGCGCGCGCAGACAAACTAGATGTCACAAGAGATGTTGGAGGCATGTTTTCGCGTTGGTTCGGTTGTGTTTTAGATTTATCAGTTTTGCCTCGGGCTTGTACGAAAAACAAGCGCTTATAACTCTGGTGCAAATTCTGATAGATCTGAGCTAGAAAGGCTCCCCATGAGCAGTCAGATGAAAGGCTGGACGAGAACACGAGGGATGCAGAGAGGAGAGGTTGATCATCCTGTTTTGGTCAGATCACAGCAATGCAGCTCTGTGGCGATGAAGAGGGCCAGCCAGGGTATAGAGATTAGAGCAGAGAGAACAACGGTACCTGATTGTACTCTCCCGCTGCAATTATAGCTCTCCGCGTCTGGGTTGGTAATGGCCTCGAGCCTGCCTCCATCGAGCAGCCGGTCCACTCCATTTCACCACACATCAACCCCGTATAATGTGATGGAGATAACCATCGCTGTTTGCGCGATGCAAGTCCTTTAATCGAGTGAAGGATGTTGTTGTGCTTCTTTCGTATAAAGAAACACATGAATTGCTTCTACTACTTCACCCACTCTTCACCTACTAGGTGTCCTTCCTTTTGTCTGTGTGTTTTTGTATCACTGAGCCTGTCTGGTAGATTGTTCTGTGCTACGGCCTCATTTGGTATTCTGTATGTGTGTCTGTGTGTGTGTGTGTGTGTGTGTGTGTCTGTGTGTGTATGTGTGTGTGTGTGTTTTGTACACATACCTGTGAGAGAATTGGAAATTTAGCCGTGTAATAAGCACTGTGCTTTTCCAGATAGGATTGCTAAGACTTTAACTTCATCCACAGCAATTCTGCCAAAGACGAGGAAGACTGATGTTTTTTTTTTCTGTTTTTTTTTTCTTCTCTCAGCTCTCTTCAAAACTCAGTCTCTTCAAAGGAACATTCTAGTAGATCAATATGCACTTGATAATTAGAGCCATGATGATGGTGGTGATTAAGACGAAGGTGGTAGTTGTTGTGGTTTCACATTCCTATTAATTCACCCTTTAAGCCTCAGATACTTTCCCTCAATCTGTTCCTCTCTTGTTGAACCGTCTGATTTTGATTTCATCCTTTTGGGAGGCTTTAAAGTGATCCCATGTATCTAAGTCCCCAACAGTTGACTTTAAATGTCTTTACATGCCATTCTCGCCAATCCCTCTACAACTCAGGGTTCGTTTCAATCTCCCACAGCTAGAATCTATGACACACTTACTGGATTGCACCACAATAGAAAGATTAGGAACCTCTGCAACAGCTCCCACCGATTTTACTTAAGCTTTCAAATGAAGCATACTTTTCATATAGCATTTTTACGTTGATTGTGAAATATATTTTTATTTTCACTTATGTACATATGAATGTTTTTGTGTACTTTCTCTTAATTGTATCTATATGTGACAAATATAATACAACTTACTTTTTTTGAAAGAATAAATATGTCTCTCTTTTTTTTTTGTCATTATCCAAGCAGCCAGTCTCTCCCTATTAGTAAGGTGGATGCTGGAATTTTCCGGCCAGATCAGGGGGTAATCTGACTACGCCTGACCTCAATTTAGTCAGCCAAATCCCCCTCTCCAGCTCCCCGCGCTGCTAGGAAGCTATCAAACTAAACACAAGCCTATCTGACTGACAAAACAATTTCAGTTTTGGGGTCATTATTCACTGCTTATTCTAAACTTTAATTTCAAAGTCCAACCAAAAAATGAGCTGTATGGCCAAAGGTTAAAGGGGATCATTAATAAAGCACAGATGAAGCCTCTTGCAGCTTTTATGCAGGCTTCTTCGTTTAACTTGGTTATGATTTAATATTAAAGTGTAGCGAGTAATTGAAACACTTTCTCTTCCCTGTAAAACTGGCAATGAGGGTGGATTTTGTTTGAGGTCAGGCCAGTCATTGGTTTTAGAAGTTTTCAGAGAGGGCCGATAATGATTATTCGGCCTGTAGCACGTCTACAGATTCTGCCTGCAGTACACTTGAAAGGCTGCTGCACTACTAAGTGCCCAATTATCTTGTAATGGCAGTTATCTTGTGATGCATTTTTTTTTTGTGGGTGCTCCCCTCGGCTCAGAGGACCATGTGCCGGCTAAATTAAGGGTGGGAATTTGACACACAGGCTATATCATATCTCATTGTTTCTGTATATACTGCCTCTGTCTTTGACTGCGCTGAGAAGAGAAGCAAAAATAATCTGACGTCAACTTAAGTGGTCAATTTTTGCCATTTTTAGGTTAGCTGTGCAATATTAATAGCAAAAGAAAGTGTCAAAAGTCAAGAAATATTTGGCAGGGAAAGGAAGTGGAGAATCGTAAGATTGCTTATACTTTTTTTCCGGTACGTCTGGTTCAAACACTTTCTGAAAATTAAAGTTCCAGAATGACAGTCACGACTTGATTATCAGTGGATATGAATGAGGGCTCTAATACATTTTGGTGTGAAGCTGGCTTCCATTGGGGCATAATTATCATTTCTACATAATGAAGTGACTACAAAAGAGCTGTCCTGCATCCTAAGGAGGAGCGGGCTGAATAGATGAAGGGTGCAGAGGAGTCATTACTCATTCCACTCGTGTTCAATCACACATTACTGAGTTATCATTTGTGGTCCGGACTGCTAACCTAACCTCAACTATACACCAAGTTGGGCTGAGGCTGCTCTGGGGCCGCCAAAGAGGCACCATCATAGTGAGTGTGCCTCTATTTGACGGTTAGTCAGGAGCAAAAACGAATATTTTGTGGGAACGGTTTTCTTTGCTGCTTTTGTACACTGTGGTGGGAAGGATAAACTGAGCAGCTGTTTCATCACTGCAAGAATAAAGGAGTTGGCATCAGCATGACACCAGCAAGCCCGCCTGTCAATACGGGCACAATCGCCACAATGCTTGACTTCTGTGTGGTGCACCAAAACAAACTAGGACATTGCGCTGAAATGGCAGACAATGCTCACACAACATGACACACTCCTGTTTCTAGATTTTTTTTTTTTTGTATCAACAATACCAGCAAAAAACAGCTTTTAGCAAATCAGAGAAAAAGGATTGGGATGCAATCAAAAGCAGAATGGCATTGAGGATGATGAAACCAAAACAATATCAAAATGACTCAGCCTTTTCTGTGATGAGAACACGACCGGCACAGTGATATGTATTTGATTTATCCGACAGTATAATCTAGAAACAGCTTTATTTGTCTTCGGCCGAATTTCTCCAGCTTGGGATGCCTGAGAGTGTCGGCTGAATTGCTGATATACACTGAGCTTACACATGTACAGCATTTTCTCACATTTTGACACACTCCAATCTTCTCTGCTGATGTGTCTCATTTCTATGGAAATTCATGTGTCGAAGCCAACATCCCAATATAACAGTTACATCTATATACATCTCCTATACATCGGGGTAAATCTTATTAGAATATGTGCTCGGTGTGAAGAAAAGGAAAGCCATTTAATATAAGGCCTATACTGAACTTTCAAGAGGTTCCAACTTTTTTTTTTTTTTTTTTTTTTTTTTTTAACACCAATCTCATATAGGCTAGTTGCCCGGGCAAAGCAGAGCACGCTCCGCTTATTATGTATTGCTTTGCTTTTGTAGTCCCACCACATCGTTACTCATCCAGTATGCTTAAAGGTGCTCTCCCCTCTGGCAAGCACAGCTATGACAGCCAGCTTGGAAGTTAGGAGTCTTTCAAAACTCTTTTTCTGTCTTCCTCCCCTTTCTCTGTCTCTCCTTTTCCCCCCACCCGCTCTTTCTTGGTGTCCCCACGTCTTTCTCTTTTCCTCTCTGTCTCTCTCTTTCCCTCACTTGCTCAAGTCCTCAGAGAAACACCTGACTGACATGTTATTCAAGGATGAAAAGCACAGTGGAAGAGGATCCAAAAGCAAACAACACAAAAATATACATGAGAGGACGGAAAGACACCGCTGTACACTGACAACGCTGTGCCAAAACCCTGAGGAGAGTCACCGGCACGCAGTGGACACTTCAGGGGAGACAGCAACCGCTAACTTCCATTTTTAACAGCAACAGGAACATTTTTCTTTGTTGAGGAACCTCTAATTTTCACTTTGCATAAACACAATGGCATACGCAGGGCTGCACGCACGCAAAAAATTGCTCACACACTGCCTCATGCACATTTAGGAATTTCTGCTGTCCAAGTGGCTATTGAAAGTGGCCCAAAGGCCTTCACACTGTGACTGAAAGCCATTTTGCACAGAAAATTTTGACAGACATGCGCAGCCTTGGCTTTCAAAGGAGTGCATTTACATATATCATTGCAACTGAGTTATGTAAGGTGTTCAATGGTGTGCTCTCTCCCTCTATCTCTCTCCCCCTCTCTGACTCTGCGCAGAGAAATTCAACCAGGATACTGTATCTGCAGTGGTTGCAAAGTTCTGCAAACACGCGCGCATGCAGGTAAGTGTCCCTGCACACACGCTCCACTGCTTCTCAATGGGCTGGCGGCCTGTTACACGGCTCTGAACAAGTGGGAGGGAGCGCTACAGGAGGTACTGGACAAGGTTATAAGGAGGCCACATGCTCCTCTTTCTCTCTAACTCCCTACTGTTCCAGTAATGTTGAAAACTACATGCATGGCAGTGATGAAAAGGCCTGCTGCGTGGAGCTTGTTCGGCCTTTTCAGGGAGGCAGAGAAAAATAGAAAAAAAAAGAGGAGTTTGAAGGAGAAGAGGACATCTAAAAACACTGCGGTGTGGTTTAACAACAGGGGTAGAAGGCTGATTTTCACCCTGAGCTCATGTTGATCCACTCAGACCTATTTCTCCGTCTTTCATTCACTCACTCACAGACACACAAGCAGCACCTTGATATCACTAATGGATGCAGCGAAGGCAACTGTGCTGCAGGTCGGACTCGAGAAGCTGCATCCACCAATGTTAAATGAACAGCAACTGTGACAGGTACTTATTATTCCACATTGACTTTAAAATGAGCAACTATTGTGTTTCACCGCCATGTTATTTATGGACCTTACACGGTGGGTGGCTGATTGGATGAAAGCGGAGATTTTTAAGAGGTGCATGACTCAAGGTCCTAACACACACAGGCATGCAAACATGCACACAGTAAGTTTGGAAGGTTATTTTTGAGATGTAATCCCAAGCATATTACCAGTTGCAGGCTTAAAGTTTCAGTAGGTATGTAACTGACTGGATTGCATTTAATCATTTATGTACTGCCTTGCCTACAAAGTGGGAAAAAAAAGTTAAGAGGACAATTTATTCTCATTTATAGAAAATATAAGTAGCCTTAGTATCACTGATTATATCAACAATAATTAGCCTTTATTACAAGATGGATTACAGTTAGGGTTTTTCATAATGTAATCCCATTAGAGATGAACATGCAAATGTGTTCACAAGGTTATATTTTCAGTTTAATCCACTGCAAATTACTGATGACCTGCTTGAATTTTTAATCAGTAAGGGAATCCACTGGACCCAGTAATGTATTAGGAGTTTTGATTACTTAATGCAGGGATCACTCTGCATTTGTGTGTGTGTGTGTGTGTGTGTATGTGTGTGTGTGTGTGTATGTGTGTGTGTGTGTTTAAGCCATGTTGAACAAGAAGCCCTAAAGGATTAATGGGGCATACTCTATTACTTCCACTCTTTATTGTCTTTTTAATCCAGCCTGCTGGTCATTACCAGCAGAGAACAGTCTATCAACATGTAGGAAGGAATCTTCTTAACCAAGAGATTATACCAAGCTTGTGAATCTGCCTCTGTACTCTTATATTCTGTACAATATGTCACTGAATGAAGTCATATTTCAGCAGGGCAGTACCAGAGGAATAGATTGTTATGCTGACTAACAGAATGACAGATGCTTTGAGTGTCTCACTGCTGAGTGACAGCCAACTGTCAAGGATTTTTGTGCGGCTGTGCTGCCATCGTTTCATTGTGAATGCCGCCAGAGAGGGAGGGACTCATCCAGCCGCAGTTGAGTGAAAAGGCACCTAGGAGGCATCTTTGGGCTTGTCAGACACAAGAAATCTAATCCAGACAGCCAGGAATTGCAATTTGAATGAGAAACCCGAAAATAGCAGCTGTCTCTGCATAATTGGAACAAATGGAAGTTGGAAATGCAGCGGAAAATAAAACAACAAAACAACTGGGATGTAATGTGACACGATTTGCTGACAGTTACAAAAAGATGGAGAGAGCTGTGCCACAGGGAATCTGAGGTTTGGAGCTGGGCAGCCCTGTCACGCCAGCACTGATCTCTGATCTTATAGGTTGTAATTATATGCCCCTTATTCCTCATCTTCATCTTCATCTTCATCCCCTTCCTGCTGCCACTATGCCCAACTCCTTTAAACCCCCTCTGGTATCCAAGGCAGCATTTAATTGTGAGGGGCTGAGCCAGGAAAGGAGTAATCAGATGAGAGCAGAGGCACAGGGACTCACGTGGATGTATGTTGGCTTGGCTAACTGAGGATTAAAAACACTGGCATCTTGATTGAAGTTCAGCTGTTCTCCATGGCAAAAGGGAAGTGGGGCAGGGAGGGAGGGAGGGAGAGAGAGAGAGAGAGAGAGAGAGAGGGAGAGAGAGAGAGAAGTAGAGGGGAAAGCAGGGAGTCAGAGAAAACAGGGAGAGAGAAAGAAAGAGCAGGGTAAGAGAGGCACAAAAACATAATGATGACAAAGGCAAAGAGGTTTTCAGATGTGAAAAGAGAGTAACAGGGAGAGAATAGACAGAGATGGGGAGAGAAAAAGGGAAATAGAGACAGGGAGTTACAGCAGTGAGAGGGAGTGGGAGGAAGAAAGAGCGAGAAGAGGAGGTAGCGCAGCGCAGTGCGGGAGGGGGAGAGAGAGAGAGAGAGAGCCAGGGAAAGAGATGTAGAGACAGGAAGCCTGCCACTGCTACTGAGCCAGTGAGATGCAGACAGGGAGAGAGAGGGAGGAGGACGGAGAGAGGCCCTTAGCACTTCCCAGGCCGGACCAATGAAGGGGTGAGGGGCTCAAGAGCACTACAACGGAGAGAATAGCGGGAGGAGAACCAGAAAAGGAGGGAAAGGGAAAAAAAG
>OMLB01063603.1:1139-17597 GCA_900302555.1 Myripristis jacobus | reverse complement strand
GTGGTTAGGGTTAAGGTTAGGCAAGTAGTGGTTAGGGTTAAGGTTAGGCGGGTAGTGGTTAGGGTTAAGGTTAGGCAAGTAGTGGTTAGGGTTAAAGTTTGGCAAGTAGTGGTTAGGGCTAAGGTTAGGTGGGTAGTGGTTAGGGTTAAGGTTAGGCGGGTAGTGGTTAGAGTTAAAGTTAGGCAAGTAGTGTTTAGGGTTAAGGTTAGGCGGGTAGTGGTTAAGGTTAAGGTTAGGCCTAGGGTTAGGCAAGCAGTAGTTAGGGTTAAGTTAAGGGTAAGTCTCCAGGAAATGTATGGAAGCATGACTGTGTGTGTGTGTGTGGGGGTGGGGGGGGGTGTGTGTGTGTGTGTGTGTGTGTGTGTGTGTGTGTGTGTGTGTGTGTGTGTGAGACAGCAACATTATCTCTTTGAACGTCAAAATCAGCTAACTTTTTAAACTGGAATAGCCCTCAGCCATTACTTTTCACCTATATTTAAGAACTTAACCTTGAGTAATACTACTTTTATTTTTATTATTATATTATTATTAGATCTGATTTGGGTTTGAAAAGCCTCTGAAACAGCATTTTAGGCCATCACAGACCATCAATTAACTTTACCAAAACTTAACAATTCAATGAATATATAAAATGCCCAAGAAACTCAAAGGTTAATAACAAAAGTCTGGGACAGTGCACAAAACTCACTGGTTGAAAGTGTTGTATTATTATAAGGCCAGTATATGATGTGTGTTTGCAGTGGCTTTGATGTAATATATAATAGTCAGATTAAGAAGAAGTGTGTGACGTCAAACAAACAAGAAAAAAGAGTAGACTAGTTGCACATAACGCAACAGAAACTGAATCTTTCTCAAGACCTCTTGGTCATAATTACGATTTACTGGCTTTAATTACACGTTAAATGATGGAATAGAAACTATTTGCATCTATTCAGCTCAGTATTTATTTAATGTTGTGGTAAACAAGGTTATTATGTCTACCTTTGTTTCTACATATTTTACAGTTTCTATATCTTTCTGTGTTTTATATGCATTTTTTTATGTGTGTTAATGACATTTGTTTTTTGGGTTCATCACACCTGTTTTGCGCTTGTTTTAAAATACCTGTTTTTATTTTATTCTCTTTTTTTTTCTTCTTCACTTTATTGTAAAGGAGTTTGAACCCCTGTATGAAAGGTGCCAGATAAGTTAAGTATTGTTATTATTTATGTTGTCTTATTTTGTCCAGTTGCAGGTTTCCCTTGCACAGCATTCACTTCTGTTGACTCAAACATCAGCATTTCTAAACCGGTAAGCCTTTTTTTTTTCTTTTTTTTTTGTATTAGTGCTCTGTTCTCAGTAGAGTGTCATATTGCTGCTTCCTGTAAGGGTTTGATTATTGTAGTGGCTTTGAAGAAAAACCATGAAATCCCATTTAAAGAGTCACATCATCTAAAAATATTGTCTAGCATCATATTTAAAGACAGGAGAAGACGGAGAAATCATTTTGAGCGACTTGACAATTGCAAGCATGCAGGCTGTTTTGGAGTAAAGTGCAGAAGAGACGTAAAGGGATCCAGGTCCGAGCTGTTGACTAATTATTTTCTTGTTGTTTTAAAGGGCTTCAGCATCCATCCAGCATCCTCTTTGTGGTAAGTGTTGATCGTCTAGTGTCGAGTGTTAATGTTTTTTGTCGGGATGATACTCTTTTCTCTTTAGAGCAGTGTTTGAGCAGCTTCATTCTAAACTACCAGTCCAAAAAGAGTCAATATACAGACAGAAAGACAGATGGACAAACACTGGCCCGTTAACTTTGCCGTCCAATAATCAACATATGTGGCATGCAGGGCTTCATGGCTTATATCGCTATCGATAATCGTGACATCAGACTAGTTCCTGTGTGTCCAGGACTAGTCATGAGACTGTCATGAGAGCCTGGAAAATTATGAAAAATCATAAAGTTTGGCTAAGATTACACTTTCAGATGTTTCCCTGAGCTCAAATTGCACATTTTTAGCCGCTGACGCCCAGTTTCAGCTGAGATCTTGTGCACTGTTAGCATGCTGTTTCTATTTTTTTTTTTTCCCCCACAATCAGAATCAGAAATACTTTATCTTTCCCTGAGGGGAAAATGGGTCAGCTGCGGTCGCTCAATTCTCAAGAGAAGAATTCAATAACAAGAGCCAGAAAACAAATGAGGAATATAAAAATATGTACCTTAGAACACTGTAAAACAAAACAAAAAAAAAGTATGTGTAGTATGTATAAAGCTGTATCAAAAGCTGTATCAAAGCTACGTGCAGAATGAGCTTTGAGCCTCAATATGTGCATTAATCCTTCAAAATATTACAACAGTGCAGAAATATATTTTGTTTTGTTTTAAAGGCTGCGGTATAGTAAAAGTGATGCAGTTTTTTGAACTAACTAGACTTTACTATTGTCCTGTTTATCAAAAATCTCTTGTGTGTAAACATCTTATGAAAGTCTGTGTTTGGCTGCATGGCTGTTCCCTTCAGCTGGCGTGGCTCCTGGAAATGAGAGACATTACAGATCCATGCCCACTCATGGGATTGGCAGGTGGAGGCATCTGTTACCTAAGGAAGCGGTAAGACTTCTCACTGGTTTGTGTTTTTATTTATATTAAAGCCTTTTTGACGCCCTTTATGTGTGAGACATTCCCCTCTCGGCTCATGTAATATAATCTCTAATAAAGTGTTAATTTGTTTTGAAGCTAACCTTTGTTAATCCAAACAAAATCAGCAGCATACTAAAATAAAGTTCATTTAAAGATTTGTTAATGTAACCATGTGATATAAGAGCAACGTTATGCCGTTATAATACATGCACTTTAGGTACAGTTCCAGCAACTTAGCTGATGTTTGGTATTTTTGAGGGTGATACCACTATCCAGTATCTATCCATCCACAAGTGACAGTACTGACACCAATATGAATTACTGGGAGACTCAGAATTCAAATGCAGGTGCAGTTTTTCAGACCGGCCTGTCTTCAGATAATCGTTTTGTCATATTTCTCTCTGTCTTTCGGTTGATTTTAAACAAAAAACCTTGTTGTTTTCATTCCTGTGTCAATGACAGTCATTGGAAAAAAAGTCATAAAAATCAGCCAGATATTGGCACGGCAGTGTACATACTGATATTGCTTTTTAAAGTTGTTATCATTGATACTGGTAGTTTGCTGATATATCTGTCCATGCTCTCTGGTGTGATCTGCAGTCCAGCGCAGGAACCACAACATCTCAAACAAACTCGTCTATGACTCTGTGTCTCACTTTGTGGTCTGCTGCTGGGATGCTTTACCACCCATGTCACCTCAAACTTGTGTGTTTCCACCCCTAACACTGAATGTTAATAAGCTACAGGCACCTGGAGCCAGCAGTGTAAACCTGCCCTGTATCTGATGAAGATGAGCACAGTACAAATACAGCTACTGCTTTTTTAGTTTGTGCTTAATTTATGTTTTATGCCCAGCCCACACGGGCTTACAAGACACTAACAAACATAATCACAGCGAGTGTGAGGCCACGGGACTCCCTAAAAACGTGTTATTTTGCTCACATGGGCGTCGTTCTGCTGGATGCATCAAGACACTACATTGATATCAGAATACAGATTCCCCATCTGAGGAGATTTTTGTTGTTAGATATAACTTTGTCCAACTAAATGTCAGTATATTTTAGCACTTTTTAGCTGCACAAATTGTCCCGTATAACCTTATGATGGTGAACATGAGAATTTATCAACAGTCCAGGTAAAAGTCATTTGAAAATCTGCAGGGAAGTCTAGTCGCAGTTGCAGCCATGCCAGGAGTACAAGGTGCAAAAATCTTTGAGTGTCTTTGTGAATGTGAGATCAGAAAAACTACAAAATCCCCTCTGTTTGAAGTTTTAAGTAGGTGTCAGGTCTCCTAAAGGTTTAATCTTGGGGTTGTTTCATGCTTCTCTTTGTTTTGTTTTGTTTTTTCAGCCCAAGAAAAAGAAAGACAAGCATCAGATGAAACAGATCGCAGCAGCGACAAATACAGAGTACGGGACTCTGAACGTGAAGGTGTCGGGTTACGACATGACGGTGGTGGAGCATTACTCCCAGTACATCCACAACCTCTGCAACCGGCTGGGCATCAAAGTGGCTGAAAGGTGAGGGGAAACCACAAAGAAACGTCGACGGGCCAGAGGTTTCAGACAGCAACTCTGCCGCAGTTAGTTTTTACTACACAAGGAAGATATCGATTTGTCAACAATGTGTTTGCTTTCCAATGTGATAAAAATGAGTATAATCATCTCATTGTTTGTGTAATGTTAAGACACGTGTTAGGAAATCTACAAGTGCTTTGGCATTTATCGTCTACTTAATGCCCACTGGGCTCTTTAAGCGACAGCTGATAAAATTCCTTCCCTAATTAATCAATAAGCTCCCAGCAGACCTGCCAGCATCACAATGCCTCTCTGTTTTGGTTCCAGCTGTAGTGTAGTGTTGTATACTCTGGTGGCTCACAACTGGTCAAGCCTCAAGGTCCACGTCCGTCTTTCATCATGAGGTCAAGGTCCACACGTAAACCACGTTTCCGCCGCAGGAACTTTCCTCAGGGACTCACTGTGTTTCCACCCCAGGGTCAAGGCTCTAAATCAAAGGTCTAAATTAAGTTCTTGGGAGATTATTTTAACCCTTCAAAAAATCCCTGCCCAGGGGGTAACACTTTCCAAAAGTACAGGATCTTTGGGGTTGGGCTTTGCAGGCCCGAGCACTTCTGATTGGTTGGCGGCATTTTATTTCAGTCGGCGTTTTTCTACAGCGGCAAACCACCGGTGGCTGGCTAAATCGATCGCACAAAATGATATTGTGTTCAGGGTTTATTCATGTTTTTCAGATGAAGCCTGTGGGCACACTGCAGAGACTCGCGTGTTTACCCCTGTTTACACTCAAATGTCAGCGGACTAATTTGCCTAATCATAAAATCTAAAAGAAATAGCTAAAATTTGCCTAATCTTATGATCTTAAAAGTAAAAAATAATTAAGGATAAAATAAAGAATAACTGTTTTTATTTCTTTTAAAAAAGTGGGCCACACATCCACAGCTCACCTTTGACACACAACACGCCAGTTGACTCACAAGAGAAAACATTACATGACTTTTTTTTTTTTTCTTTTTTTAACACTATTCTTCATGTGCAGCTATGCTTTGCCAACCAAAACCACAGAGGTCATGCTGATGCAAGAGCAAGGCACCAAGATGTATGTTGATGCCGTCCTGAAGTCTCACGAGCGAGTCGTCCAGGTTAAAATTTGTCCTTTTTCTTCTTGGTTAACCGCATGAATTTTATACTGAATTTCCCAGCCTTGATCATTCAGCAGTGTTATCATTCTGTCTAATTTTTTACACATTACAGCTCAGTCATTTGAACGCCGCACTTTGCCCCACCTTCATGGATGTCATTTTAAAGAATCAGCCCGAGGGGATTGAACTTTCCATAAAGGAGGTGAGTGTCTGTGTGGGCGCTTATTTTGTATTTCAGACGCAAGCACAAGGGCAGCTCGGTTACAGCATGAAGTTGAAGGTGTTGAAAGTATTATTATTTTTTTTTTTTAACCCAAATGCAAAGAGAAATTGAGCCATTGCTGCCACACTCATGGACAAACACGAAAAAGATTTAAGATTGATTTCCAACCATGGAAAAGTTAAGGTATATAAGATATTAAGGCTTGGGCACTATCTATTTTTTCATACCTTCCTGACATTTCACCAGGGTGTATGACGTTATCTGCGTACAAAAAAAAGCTGCTGGTGATAGAAGTCATTGTAGTCATAGTGTGATATTGTCTAGCCTACAATCCTGTGTGTCTAATATGCTGTTAGCCTACTTAGACAAGTCTTTTTCGCTTTGAATACTTGTGGCCTATAGAATAATGAATAGAAAGGAAATAAACACCCCTCTTCCACTGGAGGACTCCCAATACTCCCAAACAGGGGCAGAGAGGCATTTTTCTTTTCTACTAGTCCTGTAATGTTATCCCCACCACTCGCAGGCTCCATCTTTCTTAGCTCAGCTGCCTGCTCCACCAGTAGACGCTGACCTCTGGTGGTGAGCGCTGTGCACTACAGCACATCACCTCAACACAGCATCTCCACATCAGTTTACTATACAAAAGAGCATCGGTAACACTTTACAATAACAGTACAACAATTAAAATTAGTTAATGCCGTAATAAACATTAAGTAACAGGTAATGAACATTAAGTAACAGTTAACTAACCGTTAACTAATGTGTCTAAGAATCATTTACTAATGCTGTTCATGCTAAGCTATTAATTTATATGTTATTTAAGGGTTACTGTAGATATTATTAACATTAGTAAATGCCATAATAATCATTAACTAACAGTTAATTAACCATTACGGCATTAACTGACATTAACTAACGTTAATTGTTGTACTGTTATTGTAAAGTGTTACCAGAGCATCTGTATTGTTGATAATATTAAATATCATACCTTCAGGATTTCTAAACACCCTGGTATACTCTAATAGCTTGATACCACCCTAACCCTATCAGACATATTCCATTCAAAATTTGCACATATACTGCATTTTTTATCTTTAGACTTTTCTTATGTGTTTTGTTGCTAGTCTTTTTGGGTACTTTGAAGGAATAAAAACCCAAACTAACCCAAACCAAAATATGGCCTAAATGGTAATAGGTGACCACTAAATGAAGGGAGAAAGTCATTTTGAAGCTGTCACAGTTTGTCTCTTGTGCGATTCTGTAATCATCTCCACCTCTCACCTCCCTCTTCTTCTTCTTCTTCATCTTCTTCTTGTTCCTCTTCTCCTTCTTCTTCTCAGCACACTACGGCAGATTACCAAACGCGGTTCAAGGCACGTCCGGAGCTGGAGGGGCTTATCGCACAGATGGGCCAGAAAGACCACTAACACGCTGAAGTTTGATCATCCCGATCGCCAACATTATATATGACACATATTTTACACCAGTCTGAATCCTGGTGAACGGGAGCAAATCTGGATTGTCTGAATTTAAGTTAATTGTATTCATTTCTATTAAAAGCATCTGAAATTCCTTTTTTGTTGTTGTATTTTCCATATGGTATCGGATGTGTCCACACGGTGGTGTGTCTGTCTGCTTTTGTAGACCTTTGTATGTCTTTTTTTTTTTTTTACAGTCCAATGCTATATATTTCTATTATTTTTGGGGGGACAAAATCACAAAATTTCATCAATTCCTGCAAATGTATTGTGCACATGTACTCATGCTACTTGGGTGTGATTTTTCTCACTATGATGAAAGCTATACAAATGCAGATTTTGAATTACTGTTTTGAAGCTATGGGACCGGGGATATGATTATGCTGTAAAGATCAATATGAAAAAGTGACTTACATTTTTCTCACCATATCCTTATTCAATTCAAACCCCCCCAAAAATAATTTGGATGATGTTGATATAGAGGACGAGCAGATGAATCTCTTCTTAAACAGTTTTGCTTCATGTTACCATAAACTGCAGGCAGAACTGTTACTCCCATCTTCAGTAATCCAATTACTGAGGATTTCCAAGACGTGCATGACATCAGCAGTCTCATCTATTTTTTTAAGCTCAGAAAGAAGTTGGCGACTAAGTACATCAGAGCGTGATATAAATAATATTGTGGCCGCACTAAAATCAGAGGATCTTGTCCGGGCATGCAGCACATTAAATTAAAAACTGATCAAAGAAAAATAATCAGTTTTTAAAAACCACCTCAGAAACATTGATCCAGTTCCAGCATGTCTCAGACAGGACGAGTCAGGAAAGAAATGCTTTGCCCAGTGTGTGCCGATTACAGAGGTCACTCTTTCAGTGCGAATAAATCAGGCAGCAAGTTGTACGCCCATAAGCAGCAGGTGTTTCCCCAAACCTGACCAACACACACACTGGAAGATAGAGGGGATCTTGGCAGTGTTGCGGAAAATGCATTGTTTCAATCTGAGTCCCTGGGCACTGCCTTGTATCAGGATGCCTTTGAAGCTGCCAATCCACTGGGATTAGGCAAGAAGGAGCATAAAATTCTTGCTTCTTCCTGTACTGTTCACTGGCAGACATGGCACCGCGTAACAGATCAAGTGTGGATCAAATGCAGCTAACTTTATTCTGTCGAGGGCAGGATTATAAATACTTTGGCCGTGACCAAGTCTTTAGCTCTCTTATTAGAGATCTGAAAGATGTTTGGCCAAATTTGATTTAAAATTCAGTGATCTTCCCTTCTTCCATGCATGCCAACCTGGATTACCTCCTCGTTTAGGCCATGATCTGTTTCAAGGTGTTGTGTCTTGTGATCCGACCCTGTATATCAGCCAAAAATCAGATTAATTTTTACCATACTATGCAAAAATCAAATGCACCCAGACACTAAGGTGGTTCATTACGGTTCTTTCCACTGTTTTCAGCCTGCCTTGCTTTTTTGCATTTGGTTTAACATGAACAAGTTTAAAAAGTAGATGAGATCAAATTTTTTATTTTATTTTATAGTTGTAAGCATTGCAGAAAGAAAAAAAAGAACCACACACACACACAAAATACTTCGAAATGTTTATTCTTTCATTTACTGTTTTCAGTTTTTGTATTGTGTTGTCTATTGCAGCAACACCACAGGTCAAACATGTACACTTTCCATACTGTCAGACTCAAAGCTGAAGTAACTGACTTGCCATACTTTGTCATATGAGCATAATCAATCAGAAGAAAAAAAAATCCATTATGGTTGCCATGTCTATTAACTGTTAAATTTGTACGTTTATTTTTTATTTTTTTGCAAGTCGAATGACACAGACAAGCCAGCGATGGAAAAGCAGGTGTTATGTGAAGAAACTTCCTTCAAACATGACTGCTGCCTCTATTTATACTGTTAGGGCTAATACTATTTCCTCACATTATTTTTTTTTTGGTGCAAATTAATAAGTACCTGTTTAATGAAATGTGTCAATCATACAGTTCAATATTCTGCACCACTATTTTATAATGAGCAGGCCCTTGCTTGACATGTGTCACATTCATATCCTGATGTGACCGGAAAGAGGAATATTTTTGGGTCATTGTACATTGTTTTTCAGAGGCTGCATTAATCCCAAGAGAGGCACAAAGGCAAACTGGGAGAAGGTCGGTCCACAAGGAGGCCACATCAGAGAATCCACAGGTCTGCACACTCATCAAGAAGCTCAGTGACACACACACACACACACACACAGAGTCATACAGGTACACAGCAGCAGCATGTTCTTATAACTCAGTTCACTTTGTAGATTTATAAGACGTAGTGTAATCTACCTGATTTAGATTAACAACTAAATTCAAAGTGTTTTAGGTTCTGCTGTTACATCCCGTAGTGCTCCACCATCATAACACTGGTAAAAAACTATATTCAGTTTACCTACTATAAATATATAGTAATTTACTGACAAATCTGTGACAGGTATTTTGCTGTAAATTTACAAAAATAAAGAACTGAACTCCACATTTATTTCCAGTAATATACTGTAAATCCAAAATACAGTAAGAAACTGTATTGAAACTGCTGGCCAGGCTGCAGTTAATGACACTAGGCACTAGTAGGCACTATGTACTTGAGTCAGAATATGTTGCCTTTCATCATCTCACATCCTGTAGCAGCTCAAAACCTCCCTACTTTTGTTTCCTCAGTCGAGATGATCTCTCAAGGTCAGAGACGAGAGACTTATAATCCTCCTTCAGGATTTCATAGAGAGCGTCTTTGCCTTTTGCGCCAGGCGATCTGAGGAATGAGAAAATCGCCCTCATCTTCTCTTGTGGCGTTGGCTTGGCTGCCGCTGTGTTATAGCTCTCGTGTGAGATAAACGTCTTATCCAGGAGTTTGTCTAAGATGACCATCGGGTTGCTCACTCTTTCAATCAGAGCTGTTCGATGCTGATCCACAAAGTGCTTACCTGTGGGTTTCACAGGAAAAAGTGAAATTCTCTGAAACCTTGGTCTCACCCCAAGAGTTTCCATGTGCAGTTAATTTTTTCCAACTCATATTCAACCTTACCTTGGTTACAGATGTTGTTTTGGTAATCATCTGAAATTAAATGCAGAATAAAATGCTTAGATAGGGTATATTTAGCTAATTTGAGTACATTACTGACATGATATCTGCTCCGATAATGCATGCTTAACTCCACTGATTCAAAGTGTCACATGTAGTCACACCTTTTCGGATCACACAGGTCCATGTGGCGTCGTTGCCCTTATTCTTCTTTTGCTCGTTTTCTAGAGTGAGCCTGAAGTCACTGTCTGGATTTTTATTGAACACCTCAAAGAAGTTCGGTGAGACGGTCTCATATCTCAGCTTTAATCTCTGCGGAGGAAATATTGAGGGAATGTGAGGGGGTTTAGAGTCATTGCCTGAGTCATTTGTGTCAGCTTTTGTGTAAAGCTGTTGGATTTTTTTGTGAAATGTCAATTTATTTTGCATGTGGATCATTAAACCACAATTTATTCCACAGCGCTAATAGCTATAAATAATTAAAGCCTTACCTCAGGGCAAATTTCTGCAGTGGCCTCGTCTGTTGTGAGGACGAAATGGTCCCGCATTTGAAGGCACGTGTCAGGGTTTGGCTTTTTGATTTTTTGGTATCCATTGCACAGCTCCTTCTGCTCCATGGCCTGTGGAGAAAGAGAAATTGTTGTTTTCATTTGCCTTCATCATTAAACAATAAGGTTCCTGTGTTCTTTGTAGATGAAGTAGTATGAAGCATTGATGATATTGGCCTACAGCAGACATTCATTTTCAACAACCCTGTCTCCTAAAAGTGACATTCCCATACAACTGAACTGCATTCTTAATTACATTTAAAGGGAAACATTTTGTCGTTTAGCCTTCTGCTTTTTTTTCTCTCTCACTGCAAAGCATTAATGTTGCCAAGGTGACTTGTTGCAACATGTCATGAGGTGGTGCATTGCTCCCTCTGGCACAATAATCTTAATAATATCCTGTAGAGTGTGATATGCTTTTATGAGAACTGAAATTACCTGGAGGACAGCAGCGTCTCGTGGGATCAGGTAAACATGTAGCGTGAGATGTGCTTTGTTGGTCTTATAAATTAGCACGTCACAGCGCACTTTCACTTTGGCTCCATGTCTCATCAGGACTCCTCTTGGAGAGAAAACTGGCTTGAACAGCCTGATGTGGCATTGTGTGACCTCAGACACCCGTTCTACAGAAACGCCATCAGAATCCACATGCAGAACTGCAAGACTTTCTGAAATGTCAGGGCTGTGATCTGCATAACACACAGGTGCATGCATTAGGAGGAAAATCGTTGCTTCACTGTATTTACTTCAAAACAAAAAATAATGAGTTTTATTTAGTTTTCATTATATGTTCACTTACCTAAACAGATCCAGTGAGGTAGATGAACTTCTCTCAGCTTTCCAGAGGTGACTTTGAGGTCTATAAGGGGACCCGCTGGTCTGTATTCTGCCAGCCTCTCCATGGGTTTGTCCCACGATCCAAACTGGTACTTGAAGCTGGCATTTTTGTGACAAACCCAACGCAGGGTAGACACACTGCATTCAAACCGACCTGCTGTAGACTGTAGCCTAAAGTTGTGGAGGGGAAAAGAAGTGGGATTGGGTCTCTTATGCAATAAAATAATCTGTTAAAGGGACAGTAAAATGAGAACTAAAATAAAATGTGCCATGTTTTTATTTGGTCAGTGCAGCATTGCCAACATGTAACACAGCACTAATTGAGAGAAACTCATGATCCCATTTTTCTTCCTGTGAGAAAATCAGCAAGATCCATACCTCTTAATTTTCCATTATTTCTGTGATGTATTACTAAATATGTTCATTTTACCGGTAGGTTGGGACCCCATCCGTTGTGATCACTTCTGGTTTAACTTTAGTCCAGTCACTGGAGTCCTGTTACAGGAGACATAGTTTTGATAGTCAGTGGGATTTCTGTTGGCCCAACCATTTTGTAAAATGAAACTTTTATGTGGAAAAAAAAATTAAAAAACAAACAAAAGAAAACATTCAGACAACTAACCTTAGCACCATCACAGGAGGTACAGCTTCCTGCGTGGCCTTGAGACACAAATGAACAGAAAATGTCTGTGAGAAAATCTTACAGAGTTGACTTTCTAGATAAAGTAGACTTTATACAACCCAACAGTATTTGCATTTTTTATGAATACCCTAGCAATTTGCACTCCTAAATTGCCTCGCAATACATTTAAATTGCATTTTTGTATATTTTTGCTCTTTTAATCAGACGTTTTGTGAGGTTTACCACAGCCTCATGTACCCTTGCACTGACCCTAACCCTAACCCAACAACAAAAACAACAATGATAATAATAATCAAGAAAAAAGAGCTCTAGTATCATATCGGTACTCTGTATCGCCCGAAAGCCCAAAGCTCGGTTATCAGAATCAGATCAGAGCTGGAAAAAAAAGCAGATTGATTGGTGCATTCCTACTTCTAATGTCCTGTCCGATGCACCAACCCATCAACAACCAACCAAGTAAGCCATCAACAGCATAGAAAAAGGTACTATCTGCATTGCTTGCACTTCCATTTACTTATGAACTGAGTGTCCTTGTGGGATGACAGTGTGGCAAAAACACCAAATATGTAAGGCAGTGGTGAACTGGGATTTCCAAAAAACATTTGGACAAAAAATATCAAGCTGGGTTCAAAATACAATGGTCAAATGTTTAGTTGACGTGTAAGTACACATAAGCTCTTACTGCCTCAGTGAAAAATGAGCTTTGCAAATTTTGATGAACTTTCATTTATCTAAGATATTTTGTGACTTAACGTGTTAAAATACACATCATGTCTTTGGGAATTTAAGTTACATTTAGACCGTGATGCTCATTTTTATACATTCTCTCATTGGGCTCACTTATAGTCAGTCTAACAGCAAAATTAAAATATTGCCCATTTTTCTGAGGACCCCTTTGGAACCCCTGCAACGACCCCTGGGGAACCCTAGACCCCATGTTGAGAACTGCTGTTTTATATGATTCATTCTTTGCTGCAGTGTGAATGTCTATTTTACAGCCATGCCTTTTTCTTATCGTTTTTCACCGTATTATTTTCTTACCCTCGCTGGTGGGTTTGTCATCGATTCTCTGGATGCAAAAGGCTACAGGACCTCTGATGTTGAATCCAAGGTAAAAGGAAACTTGGCCTGATTTCCAGAGGTTGTCTTGCAGGTTGGCATTCACCTCAATCTCCTTATCCCCACATGCTGCATACACTCTGTAATTTCGGACCACTCCTCGAAGTTTGAGGAGACGGTTTTGGACCCTGAGGTTTTTGAAAATCCCATCATTGGTCCATTGTTTTTTCAGGTCTTCAAATGTTGCATCCTTATTCTCCTCAAGGAAAAATTCATCAAGGACGCTTCTGTGAACAATTCTGCTTTGATCACGACCTTCTCCGAGAAAAACCAAGGGGCGAAGGTACCTCGATCGTAAGTATTTCTTGTATGCATTCTCGTAGGAAGAGTGCATGACTTGAATGCATCTGTTCAAATCAAAGAGGCTGTCTTCCCCGCTGTCCTGTTTCCAAAGCATGAGGAGGGCTAGCATGTGACATTCAGGGGCATCGTTTGTGCTCAGTGGCATTTTTCTTATCAACATATTTCTGTCACATTTGGAAAGAAGGCCCTGTACCATATTTTGTAAGGTGATGTTGGCAGCAATGTAGTTGATGGTAGCCTGTTCAGTGGAATTGATTTCTTCCGTCCTTGCAGATATCTCTGTAAGCTGAGATATAGTCAGCTGAGATAAGATGAAATAGACCTGAGACAGAGATAAAGTGCCATCCATGTTTTCTTTCAGCCCCGGGGGGAGGTTATCAGCATGTTTTAAATGTTTGGGTGGTGAGTTTCCAACATACTTCTGGTAGCAGCTTGATACCTCTCTCCAAATGTATGGTCTATCATCTTTTTTCATGCTAAACTTTGAGTAAGTCAGATAGATGTCAAAGAATTTACATTTTCTCTCCACCTCATCTCTTAGACTGCTTATTAGATCGTTGAATTTGTAGAGTTTGTTGTCTCCAAGTGATTTCAGGACAGAGCCCATGGACACAGTCTGTGTGAGAACATCTTTCCAGTCTTTGTTGCATTTGACAAGTGCATCATAAACAGTGCTGGCAACCTGCAGGAAACCAAACATCCCTCTGTTGTTGAAAGTATTTGCAACATTTTCAGCAAGTCTCTCTTCATTTTTGAAAGCTTCGAAGGCCTTTGTGGCAAGTTGCAGAATTTCTCTTGGATTGCCAGGAGACTTTGACCAAGTCTTGCTGTTCAAATGGTGCTTATGAACTTGACCCAGTGTATCAGCAATGAATGAATTTTTGGGATCTCTGTCTATTGCCTTGTACACCCATATTTCTGCCTGATTGTAGTCTTTTATTTCAGAATAATAAAAGCGAGCCAGAGTCTGAGGAAAAAAAGGATTTTTAACAAATTTCCGCGATGCAACCTTTAAAACAGAGGCACTTTGGACATTGCCCTCCTTCTTCTGAATGTCTAGAATTAATCTAGAAAACTTTTCTTGCTCCTGTTCTGTGAGAGTTTCTCTTTTGGTTAGCATGTCTTTGACAAAACCAAGCAAACACTTAGAAACCTCTTTGTTAAACAAACAACTCATGAAGTTTCTTGTTGTGTCACTCCGGGTCACACCTGCCTCAGCCAACAATTCAGTGCATTGCTGTGCTATCATGTGGTGAGCCATGCAAACCTTTCTGTCAGAGTTCATATCTGCAGGTAAGGTGATGACGAGATTTCCAAAGGGCTTCATTCTGTCCTCCAGTGAAAGGCCTCCATGGATGGAGTCTTTATCATTGAGGAAGGCAAGGCACTGTGATTCCAAGAGATAGGAGCCTGGCACATAGGCATTCATCAGAGACAGGAATGTGGCAAGCTGGGTCTCCTGTGATTTCCTTGTTTTTTTCACAGGTTTGAGAACAGCACACGCCTCTTTGACGTAAGCCTGAGAGAAATTAGTTTGCATTACATTAAAGCCATGAAAATGTTTGTGTCTGTCTCTGTACCTTCTGCTGAGCTCCTTCTTTTTGTCCTCAAATTCTTGTTTCTCTCTGTCGCTGAGCTCTTTTTTGAGAATGACATGCTCGCATTCTTCTATCTCAGCCTTTCGGACATGGATGAGTAAGACAACCACAGGCGCAAAGGTAGTTATGTTATGCCTCGCAATCTCGGACCTGATGCTGTCTTGCAGACTGTCCACAATCTGCTCATCATTCAGTAATAGTAGCACTGTGTTCTGGTTGCCTCGTCTGCTTGCTGTGAAAAGGCAGATCACTTCATTAGCGATAGCTTTGAGATCCGAGGTTGGACCCGTTAAAGCAGCACACCTGAAGGTCTTCCTCAAGTCCCACAAGACCTGCATGGCCAAGGTGGTTCCCCCACTTCCCGGTTGGTGAAGCAGTTTGACGAACGATGTTCTGGGGACTCTTTTCCTTTGATTCTGAATTTGACCCACAAGCTCATCATATCCATCTCGTTTAACGAAAGGAGTTCCAGTCCCTTGTGACACTGCCTGTTCAACAATATGAAAGTTTAACCATTCAGGCGGGGCCCCTCTGTAGAAGTTTTCCTCCAGCTGTTCAGCAACTTTCCGATCTGTGGACTTTCCTTCAAATGCATTTGCATAGAGAACATCCAGATGTGAAAAGGAACTCTTGATTGCACTTTGCACGTAAATTGGGTCACCACGGGCAGTGGACAGAGTTGGTCTTATGTGACTTGCCATTTCACTCCCAAGCTTTTACACTCTGTCCATTTTGTGTACCCTGAATGAATGCAGAGAGGAAAAAAACAAGAAAATGCATGTATATGGTATTATTTTGTCTGAATAATTAGAACACTTTACAAGCAATCTTAGGAAGCCTTGTGTATTATGGACCAAAGGCACTCGTTTGGGATATGCAGCCGCATCAGGTGTTATGTTGATGTGGAATGAGGCTGCTTGACATGAGCATGAGAGCTGCTAATCTAATAAAAGAGTTACATATTTAGGACAGCTAGAAGTTGATTCGAATATATCATATGCAGTGATGTTGAACTGTACGTGTCCTGCGTCCCTGATGCTTTAACATCCAAAAGGACGCAGTAAACTTGCCATCGATGTATCCAGGGGACGCACCCTATTTTTACCCTGATAACGCTAAAGTAGAGGCTTATCTCTGCTTCACTGAATGTGATTGGATGATTCAGTGAAGAAGGCTGATTCAAATCAGCGCCAACCCAGCTATCAAGGCCGCAGCTGCCGTTGAACTAAAGACAGCGCACCGAGCCATCCTGGAAGTACACAGTAAGAGTAGCCAAACATATATTAAAGTTTTGTTTTCAACACAGCAGGCAAGTAAAGTGTTTTTTTTTTTTGTGCAAATGATTGTGAATAAGAAGTCACAC
>OMLB01063592.1:5788-17456 GCA_900302555.1 Myripristis jacobus | reverse complement strand
ACAAGTTCATTTTTTAGTTTGCCAGTCAGCCTTTTCAACTAAAGGTTAATTTAAGACGATTTGAAATTACACTTATTTATATTGTATTTTACTGTCGCGCTAGGAGGGAGTTCATGGGCAAAATCACTGTGCCCTTGCAATATAGTAGATGCAGCAAATGGCCCGCTTTGGAGATACTGCAAAACATTTAAATGGCTATAGTCTTGGAAGAAGTGGGCATGACCCAACCAGCATGTGAATTTAATATCTTCAACATATTAATTTACTCCTTAGCCCAGGACAACTGTGTCAAAATTTTGTGATGTTAATCCACTGATCCAACATGACTTTTGTGGTATGAGTTGACCACCTTTTGGCCAAGAGGTGCATTGTCCTTGTGCCATGATGAGCCTTCCCACCATATTTGGTAAAAGTCTGAGCATCCATTTGGAAGTTGTCTCACTGTCTGATGTGATGAACAGACAGCCAAACGGACGCACATCGATTCATGGTCCCCTCCCCTCCAATTTCATTGGGTTGGAGACAATAAAAAGATGGGTAAACTTTGACCTACAAAAAAAAAAAAAAAATCAATCAAATGGTATATTTACCCCCTTCTATTTCCCTGATTATATGCCTCTGTACCTCTGATCTAATCCTACAGCTTGGAGTCCATTGATCACACATAAGATGGGGCTGGGGTTGAAGACATGACAGCGATATAGCAAAACCAATAGCTCACGCTGTCATGGGAAGAGAATACATGATAGGCTGGCTGACCTTGACCAGGCAGAGATGTCTGAAGCTTGCTGTGAGGTTGGGTTGTTGTTTCTTTATGCATCAGAATCAATAAACCCTTTAAGATACATTCATCTCTGGCCTGCTGTTTGGTTCTGTAGCATCCACACTTTATGCATTCCCAGCTTCAGTGTTGGATATGTTTTGAAATTAAGATGAGCCACAGCTTGCCAGTGGAGGGAGGTCAGCAAAGGGATGACCAGTAACAATTAAGGAAAGCTGAAAACAATGTGGACTGCATCTTTCTGCATGAGATGACAGTAGTTGAGAAAAGAGAACTATATAAAAGGATAAGGATAGGTCATGCTCATTTGACTTTACCAGGATGATTCTCTGGATTAGGGTAAGAAAAAGAAATGTTTAGGAGATGCTTAGAATTTTAAATGGGTGATTCAGAAGCTGAGAAATGGAAATGTGGAAGTGGTGTGGAAAGAGAGGAAGGAGTCAGGTAGAAGAAGTGAGGGGAGAATGGAGGAGAGTGGACAGAGTAGGCTGTTTTTCTCTATAAATATATGAATTCTTTTGTCCTGCATGTTGTGTTTGATATGACATCTAAAGTGTGATTCAAAAAAACATTACCTACTTAAGTCAGCAAAAATGAATCAGAAATCTCATGATTGCTTGTGAGAAGAACATATTGTACCCAAACAGCATTCGAGCCTATATAGTGCATAGCCCATTTATCAACAGTGTGCAGAAAGGTTTTATCAAGCGAAAACGTACTCGTAAGTACTCAGTGTTGATTAATACCAATCGTTCTTACCCTCCCTTTTGTACAAAGTAAAGTATTTGCATACAGACACCCCTCCCCCATTAACTTTATGTGCTATGAAACCCGCACCTGCAAAGCCGTATGTAAACATTCATGTCTCACTGAAATAATGAAAAAAAGAGAAAAAAGGAGAAACTTAACAGACTGAAAATGTGGTTCTCATTTCAGAAATGGAATCCAAACAAAATGTTTTTATTTTGATTCCCTTGGAGCAGGCATAACAAACACGAAAAAAACTGTAGCAAGGGAGGAAGTTAAAAATTCAGTGACTTATGTATCTTCAGAGGAGGTCAGTATCTAAAATTTTTTAAAGAAATGGTGTGATATCAAAGTTGCAGGAAAAAAGAGTAATAAAATAGGAATGGGAAATCGGAGCAGATTGGGGGATGACAAAACCAAAAGTAATTCATTCCTTTGGACACATGCATTGCCAGCATCATTGGCAATAAAGCACTTTGTGGAATCATAATGCATGAAGAGCCTGACCTCAAACAAACTGATGGTAAGAAATCACTTTGAGGGGGCGTCCCGGTAGCTCACCAGGTAAGAGCACGTATCACATGTTAAGGCTGAGTCCTGATTGCAGCGTCCTGGATTCAAATCTGACCCCAGTCCATTTGCTGCATGTCATCCCCTCTCTCTCCCCTGCCTCTCCTGTCTCTCTCTACTGTGACTGTCATGTAAAACAGAAATGCCAAAAAAATAATCTTAGAAAACACTTTCAAATGATTTTATTTGGATGCATGACAGGCAAAATATGACGTTAAATTACGTTTTGTTTTGTTTTGTTTTATTTTTTTCAAATCAGTCCAAGGATATTACATTTTACACTTTTAATTTTAACTTAGCTGATTTGCCAGGTGCCATGCCATTGATCCGACGGTCCATTATTTCAAAACCCCAATAGTCCAAAAAATGTCCTACTGGACCAAAAGCCCATTAGTTTGACTGCCTGTTATACTGAAAACAATACAAATTTCCATTGCTCTGAGGGCCCATTGTTTCCGCAGATAAACACTCTGGCACTGTTGGAGTTCAGTGATTGTTGGTGTTATGCTGAGTTTTGCATTCCTGCCAAGAGATGCATCCACACCTGTATACCACAACCTTAACCTGAGGAAACTTTTGCCTAAACTTGTACCCAAATATAGCACTATTGGGGTTTCGGCCTAATGGGACAATTTTTGACTGTTGGGGTTTCAGGATAATGGACCTTCAGACCAATAGGCAATCCGCATTGCCTTGTCCCCATGTGGCCATCCAAGGAATCCAGGAGGAACAGGGAATGTCTACACCCTGTCTGGCATGCAAGGGTCTTGACAGATTCAGTGCTGCCAGACACATCAAATGCATGGCTGAGAGAAACGATAAACTAATGTTAAGTGTGTCATGCACTGTAATGTAAAATAATGTAAGATGTATCTGAACATATTAGCATAGATCTAGTTTGTGTTGGACATAGCTTTGATGTGAACATTTGTTTGAAGGGAAGCTTATGTCAGTTCACACCCATTGCTGGGCTGCCTTTGTGTGATGCCAGGTTTTGGAAACGGCTTGCATTTGTCTGCTTTCCACAGTGGACAGTGTTTTACATTGTCAAAATGCTAACCTGTGCTAGTTTAAGCAGCATCAGACATGACTCTAATTTGCATATCTTTTCATATTAGACGTTAATAGGTTCTGCTCATTTGTGATGTGACAAAATGTGCCAGTACATGCATGGCACAATACTATATAACAGGGAAGCAAGAACAAGCTTCTCCCCCTCAATGGTGTAGCTTCTGATTGTGAAAAATACAGTAGTAGGTTTCGACTCTTTGCTGACTGTTAATTGTGAAAACTGAAACGGATATTGCCCTGTAATTAAAGATGTGACCTTAAACAAACAGCCCATCTCTCACTGTAAGGATTCTTCCTCTGTTGCATTGAGAAGATTTTCTCTCCATGAAAATATGGTGAGACTGCTTTCATACGGAAACAGGTATTGAGTTGCTATTCTTGGTCTTAATAATCACTTCAGATTAGAAAAAGCAGTTGAGAGAGACTGGAGGAAGATATGAAATGATGGCTAGGGACAAGGAGGTTAGAGATGGAGCAGGCTTTAGAGAGGAACAAGTAAGGTACTGCCAAGACAAACTCTACTGCTGGCTCTGTGATTAGGTGGAGATGCAGAGAGAGACAATCAAAGGAAGACTGGAGAGAGTGGCTGTACTTTTCTGCTGCAGGCTTAAAGTCAATTTATGTTCAGGAAATGTCCTAGACACCTATTCATTAGAGCACTCGTGAGATTTAGAGCAGCAGCTACCCAGCCTCGTTCACTAACAAATTAATACAAAGACTAGCTTCTCAAACTACACCTTGGAATTAATGATGCCAACTGGAATCTAACGGTTCTTTAGACTAATGCAATAGGAGAACCTTTTCTGGTTCCACGAGGAACTTTTCCGACCATCCTTCTTTAAGACAGTTAAGCTATGGGTCCCAACGCACTGATGGAGCCCAATTGGAATGGAACGTCTTTAAATGTTGCTGCGGTGCCTCAAAGAGACATAAAAATTGTAGTGGTTACTTCAAAGAAGAGAGAACAGAAAAGATGCATGGAAACAGCAGCTAATTCTTTTTTTTTTTAATAAATAAACAAAGGTATCAACTAGAAATGAAAATAGTTTGTCATAGTGATGCTATAGGAGAACCACTTCAGATTTCAGACCATGAAAGAAAGGACCTTTCAGACCATGTTTTTTTCCCCTAATGGTTCTACAAAGACCCATCAAAAAAAGTTCTTTGACAACCAGAAATGGTTCTTCCGAGAACCAAAGCAAAGAAATATACATAAAAGGAATCTTTTCGTAAAAACATCTTGATGGAGCACTGGTTAAATGAAGAACCCTTGTAAAGTCTTCAAGTCTGTCTGTCAAGTTAAGTCTGTCAAGCCAGTGTTATTTTGTAGCTGATGGTTGTTCATGGAACCACACAGTTTTAAAGAACCATTGTATTCATTTATTTATTGTATTTTGTAATGTACAGAGAAAAAAAATAGACAATCACGTATGCACCACTAATACAAATACAAAGACGAAATCAACAAGGAATAAATACAAGACAGGAACAATTAATTAATATTAATGCAATTATTATTAATGATGAGTGGGGAAAGTTTAAAAAAAAATTAAAACGTTTGCTAATCAATAATATAACAATGACATTGTAACAGAGTACATCCTAGTAATTGTAGATGTAAGATGTAGATGTGCTAATGAATGTTTGTGTAAAAATATTTGGAAGGACTTGTGTGTGTAAGTGTCTTTTCACATAGGTATTTGCCCTATTAATTACATGCTTGAAGGGCTGAAGGTGAGCATGAGGGTGTTGGGGCTGGGACTGATGGGGTAGTGGTGGGTGATGGTACTGGGGAGTAATGAGGGGGCAACACCAATACACCTGGGATGTGATACCACGTGGCCACCATGCAGAGAACCATTATAGAACCATTATTTTTCTGTGCACAGAGGCTTGCTTTCCACTGACAGCTTAGGTTATGCTACAGTTGACTATCAGCTATCCAAGGCCCATGGCAATGCAAGACACATTTTCTCAGCTGTGGTAAAGAGTACAGTGTACTTTAATGTGACAGGTGTCTGTAATATTAAGTTGGCCAAAGATAGTTGTAGCATTAATTACCTTCAATAGGCTGGTCACACATGACATGTAAGCTTTCAGTTCTGTACTTGAAGGACTGTATTTACTGTGACAGCGGAGCTCCATAATTACCTGGCTGCCTCAGAGGAAGCAATTACACTTGCATGGAACGGGATGCCACACTGACCCAATACTATTTTTTTTTTTTTATTTCATCAGTGTGAGGAGCTGTTTTTGTGCTTTTAAAAAATTTAACTGAATGGCACACCAGGCTAATCTAATCTATTATGCAGTGCTTCTTTGGTGAAAGAAGAAGTGCAAAGTAAACAGATTGTGATATCAAGCTAATAAGGCTAATATTCAAACGTGTCTCCTGGTGGAGGTGTGTATTTAAATCATAAATACAGGTTTTGGACGCTCTGTGAATGTGTGTGGCAAAGCATTTCTGAGCATATGTCTTCACTCCTGATCAAAATAAAGGCACCAATCTAATAATTTATTCTCAAGCAGTTAGTGTTTTCTAGAGGCAGAGAAACAATTGATCCCAGGCCTTTAAAAGTGTCGCTAATCAGGTTGCATAATATCCACTACTTTAAGAGTCTGAGCAGGAATTAGATTTTTCCCCCTCAGTTTTGCATATTAATTGCCTGCTTGAAGACCCTCGTCTTTTCTCATGTTTTTTTTTTTGTTTGTTTTTTTTATTGTGTGAAAGGCCAGGAGAAAGTGTTCCAACAAGTCTGAGGCTGTGATGAATACAAACATCATACTGACATGCAGTTGGTAAAATAATTGTTGAGACTCACTGGCTTCACTAAGGTTAGTATTAGTTAAAGAAATGTATGAAATGTATCCCATTATTTTCAGGAAACTTCACTCATGCAGCAAGATAACTTCTTCTAGTGGGATTGAGCCCCGATAGGAAAGATCAGCATCTCCAGGATGCCGAGTTTCTTTTTTCAGTTTTGCTAGGTTGATTTGGATGTGTGCTTCACACTGTTGCATGTTGAAAGATTAAATTCTTCTTTAACTTGAGCTTTTCTGCAGAAGGCAGCACATTTTCCCCCAAAATATCTTGGCATCTTGAGCTATTCATTTTCCCATTTATCCTGAGCTGGGTCCCTGTCCAGCCTCATAACATCAGGCTGCCACCACCATACTTAACAGTCTCTACTTGCTTGTTTGGGTGATGGTTTACTTTGGCTCTGCACCAAATATATCCTCTGGAATTAATACCAAAATAATTCTACCTTTCAATAGACTATATTTTCCTCATCATTTATGAGAGCCTGACTGTGCCTTCCTGTAAGACTGGACTGGATGTTCTTTTTTAATAAAAAGAGGTTTCCATCTTTTCAGAAAGAAATGGTTGTTATATGCATATAGTGTTCAAACTCCAGAGAGTTCTGCAGGTGTTTTAACCCCCCACCCCCCCACATCTAAACCCTATTTTGAGTGGAGAGGGTTTTTAAGGTTACTGTCTCTTGCTAGCTTCCTGAAGAGCTCCATCCTGGCTGGACATCTGTCTTGGAGGGATGGCCTGACCATGGCAATGTCCTGCTGCTTCCATTTTAGTTCGCTTCTGATTTTCAACACATCATAAAATGCTTCACTCACAGTAATCCTTTGAATCAGTTCTATCGAGACCATTGTGACTCCCCAATAGTACCCCATCCAGAGCCACATTTTGTTAGATCCTTGTTGGAGTCTCTGCACTTTTTTTTTTTTTTTTTTTTTTTTTTTAAACTTGTTAACAGTTTGAAGGGGTTTTTGACAAAGCCAGCCTTTCAGCAATTTCAAGATACAATTTACTCCCAGTACTCCCTTCCATCTTTGCATGAAATTCAGATGTCCACAGTGAAAGCAATAGTCTTGTTTCTTTGGCCGACGACTTAAAGTTCTTCAATTTCTCCATCATCCCCATCATCATCCCCATCTTTCTCTTGTTGTCATCATGGTCCCGCTATTTTTTGGTTCCAGCTGGGAACTTTTCAGGTTCTGGTCCAATTCAGGTTCTGGTCCAATTTATTTTTGGTTGCAATGCTCAGTATGGTTCCAAATGTGGTTCAGAAACTAGAATGGAACCAGCCTCTGTCCATTCACTCATGCACAAGCTCGTGGGACTAGCTGCATTTCCTCTCCGAGGCATTGTCACAGCCCCCCTCCCATGGAGCATTAAGCTCCATGAGGATAATCTTTTCCCCACATGACCACATCCAGTCACAGGTTCACTGACAGGATATGACAGGACATGTCAGAGAACACGCTCCCCAAGCTGTCTTCCACAGCATATTCAAGACTGTTGAAATCTGTCATAACTCTTTCCTAATCTGAACGTTCCAAAAATGAGACCTCAAACATCTTGTGGTAGGTCAAAGTACAACAAGCACAATGCAACAACCCTTGATTAAATACCAGTTGAATTTCTTGAGATGACAAATTAACTTTGTGCATGCTTTGGAACTGGAATCTCTAATTTTAACACAATTACAACACAAAAGCAGGAAGCAAATGTGAAATTTATTAAACTAGCATGGAAAATATGGCCTTAATTTGGCAAAACTGTGGCACTGACAATATCACTAATGTGAGATAGACATTACCAGTTGTCTCCACCATGCTCTCATTGCTTTATAGTAATTAGACCAAGGAATCACAATTAATTTGACAATGACATAATGATGTTTAATAATGCTACACAGAGCTCTCTCTCTGTCTCTCTCCCTCTCTCTCTGTCTCACTCTGTCTCCCTCTCTCTCTCTCTCTACCTGTTTTAAGTCTTTGTTGCACTCAGGTCAACTGTGATGGTGCTCTCCTGTCACTCCTGTGGCTCACTTCACACAGCAACATCAGCTAGTGCACTCGACAACTTCATCAAAGACCACTGGGACCTGAAGTGTCATAAAGTTGATCAAAACTACAGTGTTAAATCTCAGTGCCTGTTCTCTGAAGAAAGGTGTTTCAAAGCACAGCTATTCCCGAGGTACCTCAATCGCACCGCTAAGCTCTGATGGCATCAATTTCTCTAATAATGCTGCTGTACATGGAGACAGGATAAGCAGAGGATGGGGATGAGGAGAAGAAAGAAATACATTCAATTGGAATTTTACCTCCAAAGCAGAAAAGGTAATACAAAATGTAATGATGTACCTCGTTAAGCTAAAGTGGTAATCTGCAGAACCCTTGTTTTTATTTTTAGTTTGTTGCTCCAGACTCATTGCTGTAGTGATTTTGCACTGCATTTCCAGAGATCAGCTGTCACTCAGTGTGCAGTACTGTCTCTATGACGGTTTCTCATTTGTTGCATTTTATGTTTGCAGTTTGTTTAAAATAAACGGAAGAGCTCCAGAATCTTTTTTTTTGTTTATCCCAAACAAACTGAAAACATAAAATGCACAATTTCCCGTGCATCAGAGGACTTCTCCTGGATAAGGCCTACCAGATGCGAAGGGGCAGATGTAAGGTGCTTGTTTAGAATCCCCGCTACAAAATATATGTGTTTCTGTGTGTCTCCGTATGGAAGCTTTTTCTCAGATCTATCAAAAACAGTGTACGCCTGTTTCTCATGAGAAATTACACCATGGGTGTGGAAAAAAAGCTGTGTGGAACTATGTGCACATGAACATTCTTAGTGTCCTCTCCCGCAGAAAAATGTGCAGAATTAACCTGTTTAACCTGTTAATTGACTCATTAATCTTCATTTAGATAAAATGTCAGAGTCAATGATGGAGAAGAAAACCATGAAAAAGCACATTATAGATGGCAAGATTGAAAATTGAACTGAAGAATTTCAAAACATAAGGGTGCTCTTTCCACTTGACCAGCAAATCACATGCATTCTGGGTCAAACTGCTGTCAGTGGTATTAAGACACTGAGGGTGACGTTATCCTCATGCAGGTGAAAGTGATTTTTACAAACAAGTGAGGGTATGCTCAGACTAACTAATCAAATACTTTATGGCAACATAAAGTATAAACACATTGCAAACCAACAAACTGGTGGCTGCTGTTGGGGTTGGGACTGATTGGGATGATGGGGCCTAATCCAGACATTGGGGAAGGGGGCTCCATTTCTAATGCTGCATTCCATTATGCTCAGAAATCCAGGGGGAAAACAATCTCCAACTCATGAAAGTGCAATGGAGTGGTCATCCAAATCGGAATTCCCAGTCTGAAATTCAGGCATGATTTAGTTTGTGCAATAAAAAAAGACTTCACAACAACATGGAAACGTGCTTTTTTTATGAGCGAAGATCAGAAAGACAGTTGGCTTACCTTATGTGATGTTTCGTTTTGCTATTGTCCTCTTAAGATGCTTGTCAAATTCAAGGACCTGCCATGAAAACATGATTTTGCATCCATTTTTTCTGTGCAGAAGCACTGGAATATATGGAATATATCCATTCCCTCCTCAATCCAATGATGCACTCTGCCACTGAGTGAGCATGACTGTGCATGATGTAGTGAGTGTGCTGAGTGTGGCACAAATTATTTTTGGAAAAACAAAACAGTGTTTTCTCTGCTGTTATAAGACTCAGCGTAGTGCCTAACAGTTTTTGCGCAGTGCCCAAGTTGATTGCATTGGAAATATGGAAAAAAAAGTTAAAGTTAAAAAGTGTAGCTAATAAAAATGTTTTGCTGTCAGTCTGTGGATCCACAGCCTCCTAGACAGACCCTGGCATGAATATCAAATATGAACTTGAAATTTACAAAATAAAAGGTTTGCTATGTGACCATTTTGGTCTCTGTCTATAGTCTAGGAGCTGGCTCAGATATGTATGCACTTCATTTAGGACAGACTAATATGACCCCCTAGAACAACATGGAAACAGTGTGAAATTCTCTATCCGGGGTGAAAATCTCCAAAATGGCCACGCCCTTTTTATATTACAGGTATATTACAGGTGAATAGGACAAAATTTTAAACTAAGAGATATCACCACAAAACTTCACATGTTGATCACTGACATGAATACAAACATCTTTTGTATTGCAAGTTTTCATGAATTCATGTCTGAATATGCAAATTAGGGCATTATTTGATTAAATGTGTGCTAATTTGCATAACTTTCAAAATTCAAATTCTTGTTTCATTTTTACCTATTAACCAAATATTTCTAAAGAGGGAATTTTGGATGCAATACTGTTTTAAGAAAGTGGCAAACATTTGAATAATATAAAGAAATCATATTTTAATCACACAGTCAGCAATACAAGATTTGAAATTACTTTAATACTGTTGTGACCTGGTCCAGTTCCCTCCTTTGCATTTGCAGTACTTGTAGCAGTGTAGCCCAGCTACCCGGCAGGGACAGCTATTCTTGTGGGCACACTTGCCACATTTACAAGGATCTGGCAGGCCCTCAGGTTTGGAGATGACCATCGCAGGCACCACGATACCACCACTTCTTTCAAAACCATATATTTCCGGGTCCACGATCGAGGTGGCATCTCTAAATAGGGCTTGCACCCATAGCTGTACTTGATAGTAACTCCTCTGAATATGCTTTCTTGCATTAGCTGAGGTACATGGGGCTTTTTCTAAATCCATTTTCAAGGCATTATTTTCAAATTCACTTAGTCGCAGGTCATCAAATGTCTCCAGCTTGGTCGATGGTTTGAGACACTTCACCAATAATGTTTCTGCCATCTGGGTCATGTTCTCGGTTAGTCGTGGACTGGAGAAATGACTGATCAGAGTGGAATTTTCCTGTTTGCGGACAGCATTCACGACTGCACGTTTGGTAGATATCTTGCTGGTTGTATCACACCCAGTCAGGGCGTGGAGTGCTGGGAGACACTTTGAGAGCTCAGCTCCTAAAGCTTTGTAGATGTTATGGAGCGGTAATATCGACCTCTTCACTCCTGAGTTGCGAACCAGCCAGAAATCTTTGAGACCAAGATGTCTCCAGCTGCCTGTGATGTGCAAGAGACACACAAAGACATCTGTGTCACCTGAAGACAGTGTCAGGGACGTAGGTTCTTTCCGGTGATGTAAACTATGCCTATATTTCTCAAATAAAGTGTGTGTAACAAATTCATTTCATTTTAACTTTTATAAAGGGATTGGTATAGTAGCTTACTTACCATTTCAGCAACATACTTCTCCAGCTTTTGCAATGTGGCAACATCTGGCAATGTGCAGCACTAACTGGTTACAGTACTAACTGTGTAGTACTAACATAGTACTATCTGGTTATTTACAGATTTATAAAATAGCCTAGATGTATAACATTTGCAAGACAATTTTGAAGATAATATTTTTAACCAGGTTTTATTCAATGTTCATAATTCTGTTTTGAAAGTTATGCCAATTAGCACACATTTAATCAAATAATGCCCTAATTTGCATATTCAGACATGAATTCATGAAAACTTGCAATACAGAAGATGTTTGTATTCATGTCAGTGATCAACATGTGAAGTTTCGTGGCGATATCTCTTAGTTTAAAATTTTTTGTCCTATTCACCTGTAATATGCCT
>OMLB01063591.1:3009-16905 GCA_900302555.1 Myripristis jacobus | reverse complement strand
GAGAGAGGCAGCGAGACAGTAGGAGAGAGAGAGAGGGAGGGAGGTGCAGAGGTACAGAGAGACGGCGAGAGATAAATCAGTGGCTGGAACCTCCACCTCCACCTCCATTCAGATCCAGTCTGCTTGTGCCTCCTGTGGTGAAATGGGACACGTTTACACGACGGGGACCGCTCCGAATTCGAGTTATCCTAGCCGTGTGAATGCATTTTGGTTTACAGCGCCGGGCGCCGGGACGCACGCCGCTCACCACCTCGAGCCACAAAAAAAAACACCCCGTTTTAGCGCTCACAATAACATCGACACTCTCAGCAAACAGCCTCCAGACTTTCCTCATCGTCTTTTATTTGGTATTAGCCCTGCTATAAAGAGCAGCCCATAAAAGGGGAGATTATTGTTCCTAATTGCTTGCCGTAGCAGCAGCCAGAGGACAGGCAGGGAGCATTAATCTACATTAAAAGACCGGAGAGGGGGCGCCGGGCGCTTTTCTGCTGATTCACGCTCGTTTAAGGCTCGGTGCTGCTCAGCTGATAACGTTGAAGCCTGGATGAAAAGTTTTTAAGGGGTTTGAAACAGAACAGAGAGCGCAGGATGGTGTGGAGTTTGGTTTTGTTTTGTTTTTTGGCTCGTTCAAGTCGTAAGTGGAACTAGGAGCGAGCTTTTCTTTTATCTGAGCAGCGTGAGGGCCACTCTCAAGGCACCTGTGAGGGGCCCGTATGTCCCACCAACGGGCCCCCAAACAGATAGAGCAGGCCCTGGCTTGTGTGCATGCCGGCTTTGTTTCGTTTACCACTGACACGGGTACAGCAGAGTGAGTTTTTCATCTGTTTTCCCCCTCATTTATTTATTTCTGAATCATAATCAGGCATGGTTGAGGCATGCACCAGTTGGACAATAATGTATATTTACATTTTTTTGGTGATCTTACCCTTCCCATTTTTCACTTTACTGATAATTAGGCTACAGACCCCACGAAACTGAACTTTTGGCAAAGGTAAATTTAAAAAATGATAATCACGATGTATTGATTGCCCGTTTTTGTGACTGGCGTTGTGTCAGTGATTGACATGCATCCTCTCCTTGGCTCCGCCCCCCTCCCTCATTCTGGCGGCACTGCGGCGACCACAAACATCATCCAGGCTTTTCAGTTTTGTTTTCAGCTCGGTTTAGTTTCAGGTGGTTTCCAGAGTGGGCTTGCTCGTTTCAGTTCAACTCCTCCTCACGCCTTTTTCCTCTCTATTTTTATTTCATTTTAGTCCGTTTTGTAAGCACACAGTCATTTCACTTAGTTTTGGTTTTCATTTCGGTCACCTCAAATGCCTTGTTCCCACATCTAGTTGTAGTTTTCAGTTCAGTTTTAGTGAACTGTAATAACCTTGGTGATGAAAATGCAGTATACTCAAGACTGTACAAATTCAACTGGCTCAGTATTTTGACCCACAATGCAGTGCACTGTGGAAAAGGAGGAGCAGCTCAAGTGGCAACAGTAAAGGAGAAGTCGATTCAAATCCAAAATAAATAGAAATTTCAGTTGAGATGTGTGTTATTTTGGAATTTGGGCAGTGGACTGTGCAGGGCGATATGTTGAATTATTATCAAACTAACTGCCGAAATAGTAAACTGTTGAAATGAGCACATTGCAGGTAACGTTAAGAGTTCATATTTATAATAATTTGCTTATAGGACACAGCTAGAGACTCCTTGTCAGACACCAATGGTCGACATCACACTCACTTTGTCCACTATTACGTGCAGTGTGTTGTTTTTATGTGTGTGTCAAATCATCATCATCATCATCATGAAATTACTGATGAAGGATCGGGTCAGAGGAAGACGAGGTATGGATTATTTATCTCTAATTCAACTATTTTTTTTTTATTCCAAGATGACAAATAAGGCACTAATCATATTAAACGGAGGAAACAGGGGTTGGTTAATGATATTTTGACATTAATAAACTGTGCACGGGGAAGTTAGTGCAGCAAAACTACCAGAGTTAAGTTTGATCACCATGTACTCACACACCAAAGGCTCATCCTTGTCCGAAAAAGCTGATGTGATTGGCCGTTCGCCTCAGAAACTGAAGCTACGGCAGCGCTCCTGTAACAGAGATTTAGTTTTTACAATTATGAAAAATACAGTCCTCTTGCTTATGCACCGTTTCTCACTTACGCTTGCACGGTTTGTGATGGAAATGCCACCAAAATGTCAAATGTGGCAGAAATGACACCTACATAAGTTTCTTTCCTGCCCTCCAAACTGCAAACTGTACACCAAATTTTTTTTTTGAATGTGCAATATTGCCCAAAAGGAAATGATGTGAGCTACATCAGGCAAGGTGGGGCAAGAAGGGGCCGCCTGGTCCGTCTGATGCGAAGAGACAGGTGAAGAGTCGATTCAGACTGATCCTGTAAAAGTTTGGATCCGTTAACCTGCTGGTGAAAAATGGAAGGAAAACAAGGCACTTTGTCTTGTGAAAAAGAAAAGAGAAAAAAAAAAGATGAAAAGCCTATATTACATGGCAGACAAGTAAAACATGACCATCACTCTGTCTTTGTCAGGGTAACACAGATTAGCCAGCACTGCGTCTGCTATACAACATAGAAACACGCATTTTTAAACAGATGCAAGATGCAAAACAGCACAAAGTCACACCCACACACATGATAAAAAGTTGCATCATTTTTCCATGAGGTGAAACAATGTGATTTAAACAGCTGCGGCGTCAATATCTAAACAAATTTCCCCGTAAAAAAACGTCTCAAACGCGTCGGACGAGAGCCACCGCCGCCGCTGTTTTCTCTCACGCAGCAAACTGGCAGGAGCCCCGATTCAGATGTGACAATAATTTACTGGAAACACATGGGACGCAGATGTCTCCCGTATGAGGCGCTCGCTCTGACGTATGCGGGACATATTTTGCATTTTCGTCCTCGGCGAAACCCCCCCCTCTCTCTCTCTCCGTTGCACGAAGCTCCTCCGAAGCCCTCGAGATGCAATTTCACAAAAAACACTGAGGAAACATAGTGCATTTCAGCTGCATCTTATATGATATTCCTTTTGATTTCGACTCATTGCAATGATCGGTTGCATGTTTTTGTTGTTTATTATGTTTTTTGCTGATTTTGTGTGATGTGATTATTAAAAGCCAGGAGTTCCTCTGTGACTAGGGAATGTTTTTACGTCATAAACAATCAAGTAATCTGCTGTTTACCTGTCATCGGCTGTTTGATGAATACATTTCCATCACTGTTGACCTTTTTCACAGCAGCCGCCTCGACAGGGTAAACAAAGGTGTTACTAATGACATTAATTAAGGTTCTCCTCCATTCGCGCTCCCGGCGCTGGGCATGCTGGCTCACTGGAAAGGCCCCGGCTCCACTTAAATGGGACACAACGTTAATCAGCGTCATGAGCAACACCTGGGTCTACCTGCCTCTTCGCGTCAGGAAAGGGAAAGCTCCGGCGATTGGCTCATGGGTGTGTTTCTTCTTTCCTCTCTCGTTTGATGCGTCATCATTTGGATCGAACGTTTAAATGGGACGTTTTTGGGTCCGAGGAGAAGTGAAGTGAGGTGGGGAGCAGGTGGTGACCGCCACCCACGCACACGTCCACACACACACACGCACGCACGCGCACACACACATGAGCGCAGAGGCGGTTGAGTCCTGGTGGGAGGTCCGAGGTCTGGCCCTCCACATTCCACAGACAAGTGTCTAGCACCTGCCAGGCCTCACTCAGCCCCGACCGGCCAGCGGATTAGGACGGGCGGACACACTCCAAATCCATTTACTTTACAGTCTGTGTCTGTGCACTGTACGGCTCTGTGTGTGTGTGTGTGTGTGTGAGGGAGAGAGGCAGGCAATGAGAGACAGATACTCTTAATCCATTTCGATGATGAACTCATACTGTGACACATTGTGAAATATTTAGTCACACAGTCAGTCAATCAATCATTAGCCACGATTCCTGGAGTGATAGCTCTCTCTCTCTGTGTGTGTGTGTGTGTGTGTGCGCATATTTTGCTGTTTTGCTCTGTATTGTGAGCACCAACTGTTCTTGGGAGGATAATTCAGGCTGCGAGGACATGTTGGCGGGTCCTCACAAAAGAAAAAAAGCTCTTTTTTTGAGTTAGGATTAGAATTAGAAGTAGGATTAGGTTAGGATTAGTCATAAATTGGTTATGGCTAAGATTAGGAGAACACTGTAGAGAGTGAATCTAAGTCAGTATGTCCACACAAAGACAGGAAAACCAACATGTGTGTGCATGCATACACTGTATATATATCCAGTCAACTAAAACTAAACTACAAATGAAAACCAGTTGTGAGAAAATGTTTTAATTCATGGAAATATGGAAATAAAGACGAGACTTTTGACAAAAATGAAACTGATATGATGTTGTGCACTTATAAAGCTAACTAAAATGAAATGAAAATACACAGAAAATGACAATTTGGTCAAATTTGTCAGCACAACAAATGTTGAATTTGTATTGTGATACCTGTTATGACCTTCTTAAATCTTGCCCCTGACAAATACCAGCCATATTATATTAAATAAACAGAATAATAAACAAATAAATAACCTAAAATTATACTAAACTACAACTAAACATTTTTAAACGATAAAAACGAAACTGAAACAAGCAAACCCACTCTGGAAACTGAGACTAAAATCAAATGAAAGCGAAAATTAAAAACAAAAAATAAAAAGTAATGAAAAATACAACACTATAATATCTCTGGTGTGTATAAGGTACACATACACAGACATGCTGCTTCAAAATCGAAGCCTTGGCATTAAATCACAATATAACACGATGCAAATGTCAAACCAAGACAAAAGAGTGGGTGGGCCAGGTCAGGGTGATAAATAGGATTCTGCGTGATTCTGTTTGACTGCCAATACTCCAACACACGTGCACAGAAATACACATTCACATACATGTACACATATTCTTACACACACACACACACACCTGTCGTCAGCCGGTGCCTGACAGGTGCACATGTTAGCTTGCTTAGTTCAACCTGGATCAGAGCATTTGGTCTGTCTCTGTAGCAACCGGGCTCCCAGGGTGTGTGTGTGTATATGTGTGTGTGTGTGTGTGTGTGTGTGTGCAACCAAAAGGTCCAGTGCTCCGTACCCAGACACTAACCATATTGTTTTCCTCAGTGAAGCCAGGAGAGCAGAGGCTGATTTACAGAGCTGTCTGGCACTAAAGCACGCGGATGCATGACTGACTCGGCCTAATGGAGTTTTCAGCTTCGGATTTGCACTTCTCCCTCTCTACAAGCACCATGGCCGTAGATAAGCACAATTTGGCCACCGCAGCCGTGTTCGCTTCGCGATCTCGCCCCGCGAGCGTTGCCAAGCCACTTCTGATTCCCTGCCAACCGCCTCTTACCATGTTAAGTGTGTGGCAACGCGGCAAAGCTGCAGAGGGCACGGTCCCACAGATCGCACACAACATATATCAAAACGCTGCCGTGCAAATGCTCTGTTTCAGTCCCTCGTGGCCGCTGATGAAACGCCCCTAAATCAGACTTTTCACTTTGTAAGGAACCAGCAAAATCAAGGTAAAAACAAAAGGCTTCTCATTTCTCATATATATGTGTATATTGAAAATAGGAAACCGAATGTTGTGACGTAATAGGAGTAACAGAGTCAGGGTGCTGGACCCTTAAACACAACACCGCCTTAATTAACATCATACCTGTGTGCACTCTGATTTTTAAATAATTAATATGGCAATGTTTTGGGTGGAATATCCCTTTTCCTGACTTCCCCAGACCGAGACAAGATGTTCAATACCGTTTTCTCCTCTGTACGTCCAGTGGTTCACGTCCTATGGATAGCATTTCCAGTTAGCTTAGCATAAACACTTGAAGTCTATGGGAGTCGTTAGCCTAGCTCCGTCAAAGTGAAAAAAAATAAACCTTACAGCAACTCCGAAGCTGTCTTATTTACAAAGTGTATCATGTATACTTGAAATATTAATTTTGACAAAGCTAGGCTAACGACTCCCACTGACTTCAAGTCTTGATGCTAAGCTAACATGAAATGCTACCCATAGGAACTGAACCGTTGCACGTACAGAGGTGAGAATGGTGTCGAACATCTTGTCTCAGTCTGGCTAAGTCGGAAAAAGAGCATTTTGTCCAAATTGTTGGAGTATTCCTGTAAGTCCTATATGCTAAAATATTGGCCTACAAGGTACAACTGTAAATGAAACTGTAAATGCGGGTCACCAAATGTCTGAAAACAACATTTCTGGCAACACTCTAAAGAATTCATCATCAAACAGCCAGCCAAAAGGCGAAGTCTGATAATGTCGTTGTGAGTCCACCTGGGTTTTCTCCCACATTTACACGCTATCTGGACATTAATCTGGTTTGTTAAGTCGGTTTACGCCGGCCTGTCCATGTCAGCGTTCTGGACTCTGCGCTGGGCCACTGCATGCAGCTGGCCCCCGAAAACACAACCTCCAACAAATTACACATTTCACACCTCACAAAGCGTTTTGCCTCCAAAACTGTTGGGACAAATCCATTGTCCTGGTTTGGAAGGACAACCGGCCACATGAGAAATTACTAAAGTGTCGCTTTAGGGTTTCAGAATCAGATTCAGACTCAGGTCACAGAATTTAAACACCTTAAATTTCCCCTGTAATAAAGCTGAAAAACAAAAAAAAAATCCATATTAGGACATTGTCACATCCATATTGTGTATCTGCTGGTTGCAGCGTCCATCACACTTATATTGAGTGCATTCAGAGCTGAGATGCCCTTGTTTTATGGCTTCAGCATGACATCAAATATGAAAATATCTTTATGTCTTGTGCGTTATTTTTTTTTACACATTTCCCTGGAATCCAGCGGGATATATTTGGGATCTTTGGAAAGCTTGAGATCTCCATAGAATTTGAAATAAAACTGTGGGTTTGAGCAAAAGCTGTGACCCGAAAGCACAAGGAAGCAATTATCTGGTTTCTCTTTTCGTTTATATTTCGTTACATGTCATCTGGACACTGTGGGAATGCTTCCGTGCAACTTGTTGCTCTGGCAACATGTTGCCCACAAAGTTGCCGGGCTTCTCCCTGCTGCTGCTGTGGGCTGATGGATTAATATGATCGTAATTACAGGGCAAAAGCTGATAGGGAATAGTTTCAAGCTACATAGATTTCTGTTGCAGAATACACCTCCAGTTTGTGGGAAACAAATTAGCCGCCTCTGATCCCTGATACACACACACACACACACACACACACACACACACACACACACACACACACACGATGATCTTCACATGCAGTGAATAATTAATGCCTCCCTTTCTCTGCTCTCTTATGATGTCTCCGGGGCTTGTGTGCATGTGTGTATACATACAGTACGTGCGTGTGTGTGTGTGTGTGTGCTCCGCCCACTTCCTGCGCGACACTTCATTTCTACATGCTTCTCGTGTAGTTTCGGGATCATACACACACACACGCACACACACACACACACCGCCGCGGAGAGGCTTCCGCTGGGATTTAACAGAAAACCTGCAGCGCCGTGTAATATTTGTGTTTAATTCATGATGTGTGTTAATATTTGAGGTTTTGTCAGTGTTGACTTTTGGAGTGAAGTGTTTGAAGAGTTGCATTTCGAAATGAGATCGACGCCGTTTTTGAAACGAGAAAAACTCCCAAACTGCCTGAAACACAAAGTGGATTATGATTGAATTTCTTGGTTAATGAAAGACATTTGCATACAAACTAACATTGAGGACATGATGATCGATCTCTTGTGTTTTGCAAATTCTGATCAGTGAACATCGGCAGGGCTTCCTGTCCTGGTTTGTAATATTTAAATCTCATTGTGCACAAGACGAGATGAACATCATCCCCATTTACCGGTTTAAAGTGTCATCATAAGCAGTGAGGAATGGTTTTCTGGGGATGATGACATCAAGTATCAAAGGTTTAGCCAATCGTTGCTCTGTGATATCAGCTCAGAATGAAAACAAATCACAAATCAGATCACCATAGATAAGATGCTGGCACTTGAGCATATGGCTGCAGGTTGCATGATTACTGTTAGTGGTGGACTGATTCTTGGCAAGCAAACTCCAACACGGAAATGGAACGATCTTTCAAGTCGCAGCTCGGGATCCCAAGCAAGATCCACCAAGCCCGAGAAAACACACGATGTCCCACACACATAAGCACAGTTATATTTTGATTCATTTTTTACTGAATTTGGTATTTGTGTTGCGAGACATGCTGTAACAACTTTGTGGCTGCAATTTCTATGTCCGTTCGGCTGATTTGCACTGCAAAAACTCAAAATCTTACCAAGATTATTTGTCTTATTTCAAGTCAAAAATGTCTTATTTCTAGTCAAAATATCTCATTACCCTTAAAATAAGCCATGATTACCTCAGAAGTAACTTTGTTTTAGACAATTTGCTTGAAACAAGTGAAAATTTGCTTGTTTCATTGGCAAAATTTGTTTCTTGTTTCAAGCTAATTTTCACTTATTTCAAGTGAATTTTCACTTTTTCCACTGGCAAATTTTGCCAATGAAACAAGCAAATTTGTCTAAAATTGTCTAAAAACAAGTTACTTCTGAGGTGATCATGTCTTATTTTAAGTGTAATGAGATATTTTGACTAGAAATAAGACATTTTTGACTTGAAATAAGACAAAGAATCTTGGTAAGATTTTGCGTTTTTGCAGTGCAGGCAGCAGCGGGGAGACATCACTGCCTTTAAACAAAGACTGAACTCAGACAAAACTCTTAACTGAGCAATACTTCACGTGGCTGAGGGGAGAGAGGAAGCTCCAGCACTGACTGGCCAGTATATATAATATTTCACAACAGGCCAATATTTGCTTGAGTCGGTCTGACTAGTCATTTACTGCTGCGTCTTTTTATTCTATCCTTCTTCCCAGAGCCAGAGATGCCGGTTGTATCTCTGTTTTTGTCACAGCTTGGCCTCGGGCCAAGTAGCAGCATTCCTCCTTCCGTTTGCCCCCGTGGCGGCTCTGCTGGCAGGACGGTAAGTAAAGTAAGTGTGTGCCAGTTGTTCAGGACCACACCCCCCCTACGGCTCCTCACTGCTTTTGTCAAGCCGCAGCGACCATGCTGTGATCCACAAATAGACCAAAAGTGCCTCCGTGCTGCATGTGAGGGGAAGGGACAGATGGACCCAACCGTCCTGCCCAAAGCGGCTCCGCTGCGCTCCCTTTGAGACGCGCCTCATCGCCAGAGGAAAAGCCAACAGCCAAGCCGCCTCTCTCTCTCAGAGCGGTGGACGGACGAATCCACCCTCGGATCCTCTCACACGGACGTGCATCATCAGTCTGCTGTTTGATGAATTCCATGAGTTCTCCTGCAAAGTTTTCAAGGTGCGCCTACTTTCCCTCGACGTGCCACGGCAACTTCAAAGTCACGAGTGATTTCCCACCTTCTGACACGTGGCACCGCGGAGGTGTGAGCTCATCACACTCACCTGAGGGGTGTGCATGTTGCTGTCGTGGGCGGAGGGAGAGATACAGGTGGTGGACTCGGAGCTTCTCCTGCGTGCAAAAAGCAAGAGTAGCTTCCCTTACTCAAAAAGCCAACACATCTCGTTGCTGCATGGTCTCTCGGTCTGCTGGGGCTCTGTGGGTGGAGAAATTGATCTCTCTGACTCTTCTGTGATGGATCTCTCGCTGTATGATTACTGAGGGTTGGAATGAAACAGCAGCTCTAGAAAGAAGCCCTTGCTGTTTGATTCTGAGTGACGACTGACACCAAAACCTGACGTTTCCTGATTGTTTTATATCGCTTTTTTTTTGCCGATCACACACATACACATTATGTGACATCACATTGTCTCCAAACAACAAATGTGAGGGACATAACCAGTACCTGTCTCAAAGCGTTTTGACTTGTTGATGTCAAACTTTTAGCGTTATGCCAAACTGGACACCCACCACATCTCTTTCTTCTACCTCTGATTCTCCTTCTCACCGCAGTGTTTAGGTGGGCGCTGTGCCGAAATGCTGCTCTTCAAGCATTTCACCTAATCATGGAAGGGTAAATATGTACCTTTTCCCCTTGAAGCACACACAGAAACACCAAAAACAGACCATTTTAAGTCAGCTAACTTGCTTTATACGGCGAATTCGGAGGGAGAGTCAATGCACTTTTTGTGCCCCGCTGTTATTTCATCAGGATCTTTCAAAGAGGATTCTCTGTAAAGTTCGACAGTCCTGTAAAATTTAAGGTGGAAGTGAAATCATAAGATAGTAAAGCACTGGTTATTATGAGTCTCCATGTTGCCTGTCATTGTTTTCCACCTGCTCTGATGAAGGATCAGCCTGTTGAAGCGGCACAGGAGTTTAAATATCTAGGCACCTTTGGGTTTTACAGCCAGCACAGAATCCATTTTTCAAAAAGCAACGCAGCACTTGTGTCTAATCAGGAGGGTGGAGTCATACAAGCAAGGAAATTTTAGAGACTGTTCAAAGAGGTCTTGTTGAAAGGGTTTTAACTTTTAATATGCCGCCATTGTGTGGCCACCTGGGGTCTGAGAATGAAAACAGACTATCCAGAACTACAAACATGGCCAGTCAAATTAGTGGGACAGAGCCGAGACAACTGGGATGTTTATATAAAATACAGGTGAAACAAAAAGCCGGACAAATTGTGTCTGGTCCTGTTCATCCCCTCTTTAAAGAATTCATAAAACGGCACTCGGGAGGCACTACAGAGCCGAGCTGCAGCAGCCCAGAACATTTACAAAAACCATTTACACCAAATGCAAGAGCTCTGCTAAACTGGTACACACCATCCACACTGGAACCCCGTCCATTATTGATGTTTGTGCATGTTTCCAGCATTGTGTGGAGTATGATTTACTGTGATGTGTTTTCACCGACTTGTGAAGCCAAAGGCAAATTTCCACCTCCCACCATCTCTTTCCTCTACCTCCGATTTTCCAAACTTGCTGCCTCCTCACCGCAAAGCCCCCAGTTTTTGCGGTGGTGGTGGCGGTGGTGGTGGTGGTGTGCTGAAAGGTGTGGAAAACCAAATCACGGGAGGGTAAATATGTACCTTTCCCCCTTGGAGCACACACATAAACACCAAAACAGACCATTTTCCAAACGTCCACATCTGCAAACAGTGAAGATGATCCGTCTATCTCAACCCACTGGTCACAAATAAAACATTCCAGCGTGGACAAACGTCTAAAGTCCGGCTGCTGCCCCTGCGGTTCCTCGTTCACCTGTCAGACATCTGGCTGCCGTCTCCTCCTCAAACTGGGTCTCTGCGGCTGCACTGTAACCTCATCCCAGGCCTTTCAATTAATGGAGCCTTCAAGTCAAATCGCAGGAGCGCGACGACTGTGGCGCTCTGTGGTGGGTTTATCATACTTGTGACCTCATCACACGCAACTCCTCGCGTGTGACAGTCTTGCAGTGATATTTTAATTTAGGAAAAATAGCTAAGACACACACAGCCCATCAACCTGGATGTTGGTGGGCAACAGATCTATATGGCTCTCTCTCTCTCACACACACACACACACACACACACACACACACACACTTCTGGAGATAGCATTTACCTCATGACACTGACATTATCACATGTCTGATACACATTAATTGAGTATCAATCAGTCTCAAATCCACAGCAAAACATAATTTAGGTTTGATTTCACAGCTAAACTGGTCAGATCCACAACATGTGAAGATGCTGCAGGTTGAGCAAATGCAGCACAGCCCCCCTCACCTCCAGCACTGTGCCCATACGCTCTCCTCAGTATTTTTTTTAAGTTGTTGTTTTGCTGCTGAGTGTCACCCAGTGAGCGCCCTGACAGCATCCACAGAGCTGCTCATGGAGGGTCAGGCATGAGGACTGAGTTGACTTCCAGCTTTCATCTTCAGTTTCTTTTCCAAAAAAAAAGTGCACAAGTGTGTTCATTACATAATATCACACTGCCTGGATAACAAATAATAACTGCATGCCCGTGTTCTGTGCTGCGCTGTGAGCAACTGTAAACACAACTGCAACTTACCGCTGGAAAAAAAGAAAAGATGCGCTTCGTTCTCCTCCGTCTCTGGCGTGGAAGGCTCCTTTCAAAACAAAAACACTAAAATAATAAATTCCTCAGACTGTTACGCGGACGGCTCCGGCAGCCCAGGCGGACTCGTGTCCGTCCCCCCTCGGTGCAGGCTGCGGTGTGCCGCCGCTCCACCGCCACATGCAGCAAGTTCAAACAGCAGCAGCCATCGCCACTTCCGATTGTGACTTTCAAAATAAAGCAGTCAGAATCAGAAGTGGTATTGATCCCCGTGGGGAAACTGGGTCAGCTGCAGTTGCTCAGGTTCTAGAAAGAAAAATATAATCATGCAGAAGTGTGAAATTATAAGAAATAGAAATAAGAGATATGAACTGAAGATATGCCAGTTGATGTTTATGGTTCTAATGGTTAAATGGTTAAATACATATATAGCATCTAGAGTGCTGTGGTTAGGTCACGTCCAGTGTTGCCAGACCCCCTTGGCCACTTTATCCCTCCAAAGCAACTACGGATAAATCTGGCAACTGATCTTTGGGAGAATATCTGTGTTCACACACTAATGCAGTTTAATGTGATGAAACATCAGTAAGCTTGCTATCTTGTTATTATGTGGCTAACAAAAATATGAAGGTGCATACTAGAACGTAGAACGATGTTTCTCGTGGCCCTCATGAAATGGGACACGTGTTGTGTTTCAGGGCACGCCGTGTTGCTTGGAGCCAAAAGGTGGAGCTGAAACAACCTCATCGCAATTCTTCTTAATGACTCCAAAGTGCTATTAGATCACACAGGTCAGTATTTTTTGACCCAGGTCATACTAAAATGCCAATATCCATTCACCACACAACGTCGCTGTCAGCTTCAGCGACAAGAGCCCACCGTACGGCAGCCTCTGGTCGGCCTTCACTACAAAGCGCTTGCATTTAGCCTCAAAACGCTGCAGACGTGTGTTTTCTGAAGACACTGCGATCACAGCACAGGCGAACGTCTGGGAATTTTCCAACCAAAAGTGGCAGCAACCCGTGTTTTCTAAGAAGTTTGTCTAATAACAGGAAATATCGCAGCTTCATCGTGAAAAGGTGTCACACAAATAATTAGATGTAGTCTTTTTTTATTCATTTCACTGTCATGTTTTCTTCACTGACATCATGAGGGAGATTAATCTTATCTTGTCTTGTCAAAAGTTATTGTATCTTATCTTGTCTTAATGTATGTCGTCTCGGTTTATCTTATCATACCTTTTACTCTGAAGGGAAAAGCGCCTAACTTCCGTCATTGATCAGCTTGTGTGTGACGGGCTTGACGCACCGAGTCGCTCCGGAGCGCGCTTTGTTTTCCTCATTATCTGCTGTCAGGAAAACTGTAAACAACTTGTTTTTTTGTTTTTTTCTTTGCTCACATGAAACCTCAGTGTCTTTTACAGGGTTTGAGCAGGAAGGCAAGCTCAGGGTGAGCTCAGTGACCTGTCATCAGCACATTATCTGCTGTCCAGAAACCACGATAACATCATAATACAAGTAAAATAAATGTAATACTAATAAATGAATGCACGATTGAATGAACCAAATAGATTACAAAAATATAATAAATGATGACTATTAATTAAATAGAGTAAATAAATAAATAAGTAATTAGTTAGTACACAATTAGATGCAATAAAAATATATGTACACACACACATACACACACACACACACACACACGCACACAAACAAGCCTGTTTCAGAGATTTGTCTCATAAGTGATGATTCATGTGCAGTAACCTCTAACCTGTCAGCTCCTCCCTCCCTGTCAGCCTGCCTCCAAAACAAATGAATAATATAACTGTCTAGCTTC
>OMLB01063590.1:229944-250616 GCA_900302555.1 Myripristis jacobus | reverse complement strand
TACTACCTTTTTACCCATATTTTAAATTTAAACAAAACATTTTGGAAATAATGTGGGGCTTGTAAAGATTTCTCAACGTTTAAACAAAATCCCTCGATTTTCAAATTTGAATTTTTTGTTGAAACATGCCACCTTATAATGTTCTGCGTCTTTGGCTAACAAAGTCATCACCATTCATTAACTGCAGAACTGATAATTCCCTGGGGCTTCTGCAGGGATTATTTTCCAGGGGAGGGACCATTTCACTCCGCCCAATTTCAAAAAGTCATCAAAACACAACAGTGCTGCTGCGTTTAAGAAAAATAATGTTGTCGATTTAAGTATGGTGATGGAATAATGGTGAGAAGAAAGTTCACGTCTGTTGAAGTCTCTGAAAGTTAATTTTCGTATTGTAATGGGTTGAATAGAAACAAATGGTTAGATAAGAGTGTAGAGTGTAGCTGGAGCTGTATTAATATATCTGTATGTAGATGTATCGACATTTTGTAGATATTACACTGGATGTGTAAAATCACTGGTATGGTGCTTTTTAAAACTCAAAGTATTTCATATATGTGGTACGTAGATATTTAGAATGCAAACTATGCATGTTTAATGTTTTCATAGACTTGCTTGTTGCACAGACGTCCCCTGCACAGTGCACAGTGTGCTGCAGCGGCACATCACGTGTCTCTCCTGTGTGTCTTGCTTGACTGTGTGTTTGTCTGCAGGTGACTTGAAGCACATCACCAAGCTGAAGCCCTGGGGACTGCTGGAGGTGCTGGTTGACAAGTACGAGTGGCCCCACGAAGAAGCACAGTGCTTCACTGACTTCCTGCTTCCCATGCTGGAGCTCGTCCCCGAGAAGAGAGCCACTGCGGCCGAGTGCCTGCGCCACCCCTGGCTCGCCCTCTAGTGGAGCCCTCCAGCCATTGCACCTCCCTTTCCCTTCTCTCCAGAGACTGCAACAGATCACTTTCCAGTTTGGGCATATCAGATGAATATTTATTTCTCTTTTGTTTTCATTGTTTTGGATTTCTTATGTTTTTGTTGTTAATGCTTCTATGTATGTTTGCTTTGTATTTGTTGGTTCTTCTCTCCCTTTGTGCTGATGATGCTAGGAATCCAGTGGGTTGTATTATTTTGTTGTTATGTTGGCTCAAACTGCTGTGCTCCATTCACCAATTTAAGCAAACCTGTTATTGTAATGCTAGTGACTCATCCTTGTTTGGTTTCACTCCTGCACTAAACCCCAAACAAATCAAGGATATGTAGCCTTTATTGCTCAGTTTTGTTTCCATAAAAAGGACTTGATATCCACTTTTTTTTTCTCTCGCAATTTCATTAGTGGTTTTTTTTTTTATGAATTGTTTTATCTTATATTACACATTTAAGTCATATATTTTGTATTTGTAAAGTAGTGTTAGGAAGTTGCACACTGGGCTGACATATTTACACTGACCGTAGTCATCTTGTACGCAGCATTTCTGCAGACAGCATCACTTGTTTAAGTTTATTGAGACATCCACTGTCTGAAAATGTAGGCCATATTTAGTCATAGTAAAATCCGTTATCAGCTGGTATCTAGTGTGGTCAGTCAATTGTAATAAACAAGATCTTTCATTCTCATGGGAGGCTGGTATTCTCATACACTTATTACAATTCAGGAATATAATGTTTGGGAAGGTTTCAACAACATATGTTAAGAGGCCCAATTTAAAGGAAAATAAGTGAAAATAAACTCTGTATATACCTGTACCAAAGAGTTTGCCTTTATGTATATTACAGTTGTGTACAGTTTTTAACAAATCTCACTATGTCTTAGGTGAAAGTACTTAGCGGGTAGTTGTTTTAATAAAAGTGTTTGGAAGAAGTGTTCAAGCTCATTTGTATGTATGGCCAACTGTTCAATAATGTCCCTTTTTCCCCATAGAGTTGGTGAGGCGTGATGATGCAACTGTATCCCAAAATTATCACATCAGATTAATATATGCATCATGTATTTAGGCTAAAGTTCAGGTAGATACACACAATTTGAGTTACCGTCAAGATTCAAGAGCTTGTAGATGTGTGTGAGATGTCGATTTGCAGAACTTTGTACTACACACCATACAATAAAACATGTTCGTACTGTATGGAAATGGATGTGTCTAAAGTTTATTATCTGTCAGAGATGAAATACAAAGTCCGAATCTGTAGCATGCACTTAGATTTATACAGCATGAAGGCAAAAGCCCAGTAAGAGCCCACACTGTTGGCAATGCAAGTCTGAAAATAGCACTTAACACCAAGGAAAGCAATAAAAGTGAACAGTTTGGCCTGAAAGGCATCAGGGAATTTCAGAACACCTGCCTTTGCCACGGAATAACATAATGGCCACTTTTCTAACACTCAGCCCTCAAAGCATATGCTGGAAAAACAGAAACCAGCTCCATTGGATAGCTAAATATAATGCACATAAAACACCAGTGCTCTACTGGCAGTAGTTCCATTGATATAGTCAAGATGAAGTGACACAGCATTGCAAACATAAGTGAAGTTGTTTAAAAAAAAAAAAAAGTTAAAACAAAGAATTGTAAATGAAATATTGAATAAACTACTTGAAATGGGAAATAAGCTACACTGGATGCTTTAGCTGTATTTGCTACAATAAAAGCACCCTAACCCTAAGTCCTGAAAAAAGTAAGCAAATACAATGAACACCAAAAGTATTTTATGTACTTCTTTTTTAAATACTTCACTTTCATTTACAATACTCACAATGTTTTTGTTTGGTTACAGTATTGCAGTTTCATTTGCAAGTTGTTTGCTTGGCTTACCATGTTTGACTATACTTTGCAATATTTTTGGTTTTGTTTGCAATTCTATGTGACCTTATCTTGACTCCATCTAGTACCTTGTGTGCTCTTACACTTGAAACACTGCATGCACCAACTCAGCTACACTAAAAGCACATGCTCTTGCATAATTTAAGGCATCGTGCATGACCCCTCATCTGCCCGATATGCACTTTAACTCTTTGCCCTATTTTTCCTCTGCCCCCTCCACCTCAAAATCATCAGGCAGCAGCTTGTCCTGGCGGTTGCCGAGGGTGAAGGCGAGTAAAGACAGGAGGACGGCGTCTAGGATGCTGATGATAGCCAGGATGTAGGCCCAGCGCACCGTGCAGTGCCCCAGGTTGTACTTATCTGTTTTCTGGCCACACATCCTCTTCACCTCGGGGGCGTCCCAGCCGTCTGGGTAGATCATGCAGCCCATCACCATCAACACAGCTGCAGGGAGGGAGGACACAGACATGGCAGAGGCTTGCAACAGTTACCCTATGTGTGCATTTACTTTGATAAATAATTATGAGGGGGACCGGGGCGGCCGCAAGTGGAGGGTAACGATCTGTGTACCTCTTAAAAGTGCCAAAGGCCTTATCTATGATATGGCGCAGCAGAGGGAAAGATACTCAGCAGAACTGTTTGCTGTTTGCATGATGTACTGTTATGAGACCCCCTAAATGCTCTGCATCTGGTAAAGTTGCCTCTGGGTGTTTCCATGGCTACAGACCTCCCGCCATTTGAATCTTGATGTTGCTGCTACATGCATTTCAGGGAGTTACCAGATCATCTCGGCCTGCGTCGTACATGTGTAGGGTTTCCTTGGTGCTGGTTAGCGTTAGGGTCAATTTCACATCAGTATTTGCAGCATTGTCAGCTAACAACACAGGCACCTAACACCTGATCTTGTTACATGTAACCAATCCACTTTCAGAGGTGTCAGAGTCTGGCTGACATCGGATCACTTGGCTTCTACAGTGTTTCTGTCGCATAGAGCAACACATCCACAAGGCACTGCTGAAACCAGAGAGGTGAAGAAAGGCTCATGACAACATGCATTTATCACCTCGCCCCTATTAGCAGTAGTGGAAAATTTACCCAAATGCCTTACTCAAGTAAAAGTAGCAATACCACAATGGAAAAAATACTCCAGTAAAAGTCCTGGTTTCATCATTTTATTTAAGTAAGAGTAAAACGCTCTTAAGTTTCAGAAGTAACAGCACTCATTGGAAAAAAGGGCCTTTCAGAGTGTTTAATTATTGATGTATTAACCTGTAAGAAGTATTTTAATGTACTGTTGGCTAATTTAAACTTTAACGAAGGCATCATGTTTGTGAGTTTATCTTAGGTTTTGCATGTAAAAGCTTAGTCTGCAAAGACATCATCTACAGGTGTCATGAATTAAAACTATAAAGTCTTACAAAATGGAAATACACAAGCAAAGTGTCAGTACCTCAAAACTGCAGTTAAGCACACTACTTTCCACCTCTGCAACTTTACTGACATTTCAGCAAAAAAAAAAGCACAATCCTCACTCATCCTCGAGACGTGCTCCTTCATGTATTTAGTTTAACTGTGATAAAGATGTGAAATATCTGGTTAAACTTTTGCATGCAGCTTCAGAAATATGACTGAAATGTGAGACATTTGGAAGGGACCGTCTCTCACCTCGAAAAACTATATGACTTGCGTATTCATAAGTCTGTACTGTATAAAATTATAGGATATAGCCATTTCATGCGTGCATTCATAGGTTTTTGGCATCCTTGGTACTCACACACTTCACATTACCTGCGGCCAGCTGCATCCAGGCACAAATTTTATAGACATTCCCAGGGGTGCAGAAGAAGAAGAGACTGAAGCAGACGATGGTGCCAACAATCAGCAGCATGGAGGTCCCGACAAAGAACATGGCAGTCCGGAAGGCTCCTGACGGGATGGAGCCGAAGTCCAGGACGCTGCCCTTACAGATGAGCTCCGAGGTCAGCGCGTTGCCGATGCAGTAGTGGAAGAGGCCGAAGTAGCCCGCCTGCGGGGTGTTGACGCTGTCCCCTATCCAGAAAGGCTGAATGAAGACCACCACCGTGATGATGGCGAAGCAGATGGTGAAAACAGCCCACATGACGCCGATGGCCCGGGCGTTTCTCACATAATTGGTGTGATAGATTTTAGCAGCCTCCTGGGCCGGCAGCAGCTTCTCCATCTCTGCTGAGTGTGAACCGACAGAAGAAGTTTGTCCGGGACCTTCAGCTTAGTTTACTTGACTCCTGTAACGGTAACTAAATTTGAGTTTAATAAGCAGCTGTTAGACTCCTCATGTCTTACACAAGCCCCTCTGTGCCACACACACACACACACACATCCGTACACCCGGGCACACGGACACCTGTTGCCGCCCAGCAGTCTGCTTCAGCACCATGGACAGCACCCTCACCCCTCCCATGACGTCACAATGACGTTAGAGCTTGAGGGCGGCTTGACTGCAGGACAATAAAATCACATAATTTTAATTACTGTAATGATGATGATGATGACGAGAATAATAACAGTCATAATTCAATTATAAAAAATAATTTCTACTTCTTCTTCTTCCTCTTTTTCCTCTTCAGAAGTCCTAGAAACAAAGAGCACTATTTTTGCGATCAAATTCTTATTGATTTTCATATCAAGTGCCAAAATAAACATCAACAAAAGCTCCTGTCATATAAGAAGCAAAAACAGATAAAGAAAAGAAAGTAAAAGAAAAGCAAAACTTTCATTTATACCGAAAATGACAACAAAATCACAACCATCCCCACCACAAGTCTCCTTCCTCCCATCCCTCCACTGCCCCACCCAGCCACCCAGGCGGGGGTCCACCCTTCCTGACATGAGGCTACAACAATCATGTTGTCAGTTTTTCAGACATGGCACCCCAGAACTGTACCACTGATTCCTCGGCCCTGTGTACGTGGGCTGTCGACAGTTTCATACACACTATGTCAACAAATAAAACCCAAACATGAGAAGAAAGAGTGTGGGGAAGTTTCTAGTGAGTAGCAACCAATTTTTTTTTTTTTTTGCTGCTGTCAGCCCAGTTAAAAAAAGCTCGCTTTTTAGGTGGTGACAGGTGCAAGACAGATACATCATTTAGTAGAAATATAAAGGGTGAGTAAGACACTCAAGACTGGATGCAACCATTCCTTAAACAGACTACTGGAAGACACTTTCATATATAAATAAGACCCCATAGCTTTTAAATGACACAGATTACAGGTCGGATCATAGGTCACTTTAATAATACAAAGCTTTCTATGGGTTAAGTACATGGATAAAATTAAAATGAGAAAATGAGAAATAAAAACAAAGAGCGTTTGGAAAATAAGAGCAACCCTCCGTGTCCTCCTCACTAAGGCCTGTGCCATGCGGAGAGCAAGGTAGCTACACACATGGCCCAGTTTTCTCTGCTCCTCCAGGGGATCAGGAGCAGCTCCCTGCAGCTCAGGAGGGATGGCAGGCTGTTGGAGGGGTGGAGCAGGGAGGGAAACACCGGCTCTCCTTGAGATGTCACAGTCCAGGTAGCAGTGCTTACACACCAATCAAAAGCCAGAGTGTGATGAGAGAGCTGCCTTCGAATGCTGCCGCTGAGAGAGCTGTTCCCCGGCTATGTGCTGACTGACAGCCTGCTTGGCGGCATGTTGCAAGCCTCTGAAGTGTCTGGCTGAGTGACTAGTCAGGATCGGCTCACACTCATCGAGCCTGAAATTCAGCAGCGTCCCTGGCAGATCGCTGCTCACACCGACAGCTTGAAGAGGAGATGCATGTGATCACACACATCTTGGTGGAAACAGACAAGCCTGTAGGCACACAGTGGATCAAGGAGTTACACTTTGATAATCCTGGAATAAAAAGCCAGTGAGAAGTGAGAGCACACACACACACACACACACACACACACACACACACATACACACACAAACACACACACACACACACACACACACACACACACCTGAATACATATAAATATCTCATAAACTACAAAGAAAGATAGCAACAAGGCTTGTATGATAATATGGCTCTAACCAAGGCTTCTGGTGGTATGAATGTCCAGTCCAAACAAATTATGGAGTCCCATCCAAAATCCAAGTCTGTCATATTTTCAGAGCCCATGTGTGGTGAATTACAAGATGAATCCATGACCATCTGTTGTTGACCCAGAGCAGTGATGTACTTCGTTTCCCAAATTAATGCACAACATGAAAAATTAATGCCAATTTTTTCTTCTTGTTCATTAAGGTTTGATGCACTGGATTTATCACAGGTGTTAACAGATGGAGGACAATAAAAAAACATTTAGTACCCCTTGATTTCCACAACCAGTTTTTTTTTTCCCTCACACAAAATATTTAATATCAGCAGAAGGATAATGGCGTTCAACTGTCTTTCTATTTTCTCAACTTGGCCACTTGTCACATTATGTATTGAAGAGCACAAACAAGCAGAGCCCAAAATCAAGACTGCACTTCTCACACTGTTGAAAAGTGGATTTTGCTATTTGTCTCCTTTTTCCCTCAGCAGTGCATGGTGTACTTGTTTTCCCTCTTTCACTTCTTCTGAAACCCGGTAGAAGTGTGTTTTTCCATTGTGTTTTCACTCATTCCACCATCTGCCGTTGCAGGAAACTTGGAAAGCCGTATCCCTGATTGCACTAAAAGAGTCCTCTTCCTGCTCTGTGCCCTAAAGCAATATTTCCAATTAAATCCAACTGCTGACACACTTGGTAAAATGCAATGTTCTTTGCGGTGTCTCATTTCATTCCAGTAATTACACTAATGTTACAGAATCAATGCATTAATTAGTTATTGGTGTTATAATGCAACATGTCATGCCTTCAAGTAACTTATTGCATCATTAACAACAAGGATTAGGATTAGGATTTATTACCTAGACAGACGTAACAGACCCAGTCACAGTAAAAAAAACAAAAACAAAAAAAAAAACAACACAACTTCAGGCCTATAGTGTAGATTTCGGCTCCTTTACCCCAGATGATAAACAAGCTTCAAGCATAATTGATAACTTAGTGCTTCCGTCTTGTCATGCTCAAACCTTGGGGAGCAGATTGTTTATCCCTTTGTTCAATTATTCCTGTGCCTGACTGCTGTTCAAAGAGGCTGTTAAAGAGACATGCCAGTTTATTTTCCTGTGAAGGAAATGCACAAGCTTCAAGGCAAGCAACAGAAAACTGAAGGGGGGATACAAGTGAACACCTTCAGCCGGGCCCCACAAAGTGCAAACTGCACGGCACAGATAAAGTAATCGACAAAACCCCAAGGAACAAACAGATGGTGCTCTGTTTTACTTTCGAGATTGCATTGAATAGACTGGAAACAAGGCAATTTGCTCCTGCTCCGACACAGTGTAAGATGTGGCAAATAGTGGAGCACCAAAACCCATCGTGCTCTGTAAATCTTAACCTCAGAATGTAACTATGAATGTAGTCCAGGGGCCACACACACTGTATTATTCAAACGTACACGCTTCCCTTTCGAAGGTAACTTACACATGCACTCCTTCAACAGATTCAATACGTCAAGTCACTACAACGTAAAACGCTTACCAATAAAGATAAGAACACAGTGAAAGTGAAATTACTTCAGTATCTTCATCACATCCTGTCCACATAAATAACTAAATAAATATTCTGGCCACTGAGATGTATAATATGTATTGTTTAGTAGTACTTTGTGGATGTTTTTTTTTTTTTTTTGTTAAAATGACCTTGAATATTTGTTTATATTATTTCTATGTGCACTTTTAAAAGCAAAAGTACAAAAATAATTATTGCTGTTTACTTTTGTAGGGCAGCCTGAGACTAAAAATCAACACTATAACCATGTTTACACGAGTTGACGCCCAACAAGGTTAATTTAACACTCAGGGGCAGTTTTAGCCTGAAGCTGCAGGGCCGTATGAGCTGTACGTGAACAAACAACAGCGCAGCCAATACTTGTCAACTCCACATAATTATCACTGAAAAATCAATTATCAGCACATGGGAATTTGCTGTGTGTGGTCAAGGCAAGGTTTTCGACTGGACACACTCTGTATACATACGGTATATGTGTGTTTGATATGCACTGTAGTTTACCTGGCGAGGACACCCACAAGTTTCACAGAGCAGAGGCAAACATAGCAGACTGTCATTGGTATGGGAATTAATGCTTATGAATGGATTCAGTCACAACCCATTAAACCTTCCCTGTCCCATTGTAAATGGGCAAGTTCTATTTCCTTGGTTCATCATATTTCTCACTATAATCCAATATGAGGTATGTGAGCTGTTGTAAAATGGCCTCTGGCAGTTCTAATAACCTTGGCAGCTTTATTACATTTATGGCCAACTTTCATCAAAGGCCCGGCGCTTATTCGTTGATATGATTAAGATTTGGTGGTGAGACAGAGAAGAGAGTACACCATAATAATACATTCTGGAAACCTGATAGCTTTTCTCTCATCGTCATACCATCTTAAAGGATCGTTGTGTTTATGCGTAATGGCATGTCACTCATCTTTCTTCTCACCAGAGTCTCTGGCCAGCATTAAAAGATAATATTTTCAAACGCTACATTCCTGCACATCTACTAGTTCTCACCTCCCTCTCTGGGTACCTCAGTAGATTTAGATGCCAGAGCCAATGACAGATTAAGGGTCACTTCATTTGTTAATCAACAATCCTTTAAACCCGGTAGTCCCACGCACTGATTTCCTTTGTGAGTCTCCCTTAGGAAGGTGTAGCCCATTGATGCTGGTTGGAGCTGAATGATGACATTTAGTTAGTCCTGTCCACTTGGCATTCAGTGTAATCAGCCAGTCCAATCAGTATGCAGCAGGGCTGCTGCAGGGGGCGAACTGTCCTCGAGCATATTCTCTAGTATCCCTTCATTTCAGCTGTTCTAACCTCGTTGAAGCTGTGAATACTATAAAAGGCTGAATCGCTCTAAGCTTCCCTTGGTGTCACTCCAGTAACCTTGAACTTCAGTTGTGTTTGTGGCTTTGTTTAATTGCAGAGATGATATTTGAAGATAGCAAGCCCTGAGAGTTTAGTAAAAGGCACTCTAATGGATGAGGCAGTAACCATAAGGTCCGGGCCCAAGAGAGGAGACAGGCAGCCAGACGCTTGGCTCCTCTCCGAGCGGTAGCTTCTTCTTCTTCTTGGGAAGGAAAACACCCATCATCTCCTTCGTGATGCCTGAGCCAACACCAGTGTTGCCTCCTCTTCATTACGGCATCACGTCTTCAAAGATGCTCGTCCAGACAGCTTTGAGACCAATTTTCTTTCATCCCATCTCTGTCAGAATCTGCAAGGCTGGGCGGCAGAAAGTAAGAGCCGATCCAGACATCAGCCAGACGCATCTCGTTATTTCAGACCCAGAAAGGAGCACAATGAGCTCTCAGCCTCTCAGCTGCTCAGTACTTCAGTATGTGGGGTAACAGAGGCATCAGCTATGGTTAGGACATTTTGGAGGGAAGGCTGGCGTCACACTAATGAGAGTTTTTCCACAATGGACACTTTGCTTTTGTGCAGAGCAGAATAAATGACAACAAGAAAGCCTCTCTGCCTCTCAGTATGTGTGAGGACTCATTGCAATGATGTAACATTTTTTATTACTCAGCATCGTCCAAGAGGGGGCAGTATTCCATTAACTGTATTCAGCGTACTGAGTGAGCCAACTTATTAGAGTGTTTACACTGGGGGTGAATTAAGAGTACACTCCTCTCATGCTTCACTAGAACAAACAGGCGGACAAGGCACATGCTGTCTTTACTGTTCACGCCCTTGTATTTACATACAGTGTTTACTCATGATCATTTGAAACAGGCAGACAAATATATTTAGAAATCAATACTGGATATATTTCACGAGAGTCCTGTAATGTTTTATTTATTTATTTTTGGCAGTGCATGCCTATGTTATGCGAAGCTTTTGATGTTGATAAAGCCCCCTGTGTATTTTATGTAAATCCTTTGTGGTATGATGTGCTTTGAAGAGAACTGGCTTCTGAATCTCCCTAAGTACATGCATGAGTACACAAAGTCTTCAATCACACTGACTTCCATGTTCAAACACCAACTTGAGGAGTTTCTCCCTCCTTCTATCTCTCTGTCTCTCTCTCTGCTTTGGACGTGTGTGCGTGTGTTTACTTCCAGGACATCTTGCAGAGGCACCTCTTTGGTTCTGAGCTAGATTCCGGGAAAGAAGCCCAGTGTGTGTGATTGCATGTGTGTGTGTGTGTGTGTGTGTGTGTGCATGATAGTGAGATGTGGTCATCACTCAGTCCTCCTGACAGACTGAACACTTATGAAAACACCACCATCGCCCATCCCAACACAGCCGCTACTGGTCAGGCGATTCCAGCTCCATCTCCAAGCTCACAGATCGTGTGGGATATCAGGCATGTGTGCAGCCATGCAGGAGCATCCATGAGAGGGAGGAATATTTATCATGGCAGTGAATCTCATAATTATTCTTTCCTATCTAACCTTACCTGGTATACTGTGTGGCATACAAAGACGTGAGCCTCTGAACTCTGTTTGGGGTACTCTAGCTTCTATCAGAGGCTTGCAGATGACACAAAAAAACAGCCAAAAATAACATATAATTTCAATCTTGATGGATGGTGCCCTTTTGAAATGTCATCATCATCAATATTACTGAGAAATGCCCTGTGTGGAGGAATAGGTGAGGGCAGCAACTGCATAGCAAATGCAGTGTGTGCCCTAACACTGTTCCTGTTTGTACTCATTTAGTTGCCAATATGATTGCTTTGTCATGGACGATGGGTAACCAACCATTCACTGTTACACTGTCACTAGAGAAATATGTGTGTGTGCTGGAGTGATGCTCATGACAGTTATATAACCTTGTAGAAGAAGTGATAGGAAGTAGGATTTTATTTTCCCCTGACAGTAAAATTTGAGTAGGCGACACTGCAAGAACTGTGGGCAAATTCTGCTGTTAATTGGATTGTGAAGGATTTTTTTTTTTTTTTTTTTAACCGCAGATTCAGCCCACTCTGCATATCACTCCTGTTCTGCTTCAAGTTCACACCTTGGATTGTAAAATGGTGTTAGTTTACTAATGCTCTCTCTCTCTCTCTTCCTCTCTCTCTCTCTCTCCCTCTCTCTCTCTCTCTCTCACAGACTGTACAGTACAGAATCACCAATACGATGCATCAAACGCTGAAGAAACTGACTGATGATGATGCCAGTTCATGTAAACCTACTGTGAACCAGCGATGGGGGTGGTGCAGTGAAGCTTCAAAAGAAGAAGCTGCAAGGCTTTTGACGAATTTCCTCTCAACAAACGTTTCAGGTTGTTGAAAACAAAACAAAGCAAAGCAAAACAAAACAAAATTACTCTCCTTTACATTTTTGCAGGTTATTGTACAGAATTGTGTCTTCCCTTTACCTAGATTCATGTTCTGTATTAGCCCAGTGAGCCGATTTATCACCATAACGGCACAAGAAGAACAGAGTATAGAGAAATAGGTTCAGTCTCAAATCACTAGACACTACGAGGCGTTCAGCCAATAATTGCTGCTATTTTACGCACAGAAGAAAGGAGAGGCACTCGATCACGTAAAGCAGTCGCTGCAGCTGAATAATGGACGGCATCAATGGTGATCTAATAAGCTTATTGGCTGCTCAATGACCCAACACAAGCCTTCATTGTTGAGACTGTTTGTCCTCACGTGTTACAATGGGAATCTTGGTCATTACCCTTTCTTAGTCGACACATAATTTACATTCTTGCGACACAATGATGCTCATCGTGCTCAAAAGGTGCAGCTTGTCTGTCATGTTGTCACACTTTACTGTCTCAGCCAGCCTGCCCTGACCCCCAAGTTGCCCATACAAACACATACGGACATATATACTGATGATGACACACTTATGAATGCTTGACTTTGTGGCACCTGAGAGCTCCTGAGCACAGATTGTTGTATTGCAGAAGGCAGGAGAGAAAGGTGGCGTAAAGGTATCGACTGTAGCAGCTCTCCTCGCACACCTAACAGCCACTTCTGGAAACGTGTGAAAGGCAAATTGTGAGCGTAAGTGTGAGGGCCCTGAAGTGCTCATAATAAGCAGTGTGTATGATAGCACCACCCACCACCCTCCATCGCTATCTTTCCATCTCCTCTCGACTGATTTGATTGTAGAGTGCATTTAAAGTAAGGCAGTCGTCATTTCTGTTGGAAACTGACTCGCAAAAGTTGTTGTTGGTGGCGGTGGCGACGCCGGGGTTTAAGGAATAGCTCAAGGGGTTAAACACGGCTGGTGTTAACGACACCGCAACAGGCCTGTGTGTCTAACGGAGGAAGCTTCTGATGGGTTTCCAGACAGCGATGACATCCCCGGGCCCCTCTGAGCATGTGGATGCCCATCAACTCCTAAATTCATGCTGGTCCTATAATGAGTAAAACCATAATGGCAAATACTGCTTGGAGCTTGGAGCGTCCTCTCACTGTGATGGCTGTGCCGGAGGGCATATGCACAGAGAGTTGGGGATGCTTCAGCTGGTGAGTAGGCCCTCTCATTATCTAGATGTGAGCACCACGAGGGCTGAATAATGCTCAGGGTTTGGAGTCACATTAATCATTCTGTCACACATATATAGGTCCACTCCAGAGACAGGAGTTCACACCATATCACATTCTGATGTATTGAGGATGACAACAAGTAGTGTTCTCACTCAATATTAGACACAACCCCAGTGGTATTCACATACTGCAAGGCTGAGGAAAACTATATTTTTCTACTTTGCTGCTGGATGATGGCTGATATTATTTGGAGCGCGTGCCTTGACGGTAGTCCTCCTTTGCAGCTCGCACTCAGCGGTGTTCCCCTGCACCTGCATCTGATCTGTGTGTAGGCGGCATCCTGCTATTTGTCCTCCGTGAGCCATTGGTGGTGCACTATGCCTGCTGTGGGCATTTGTATGGCAATGTTCACACATTACTGGCTCTGTATTCATTTCCATCCAAATCGCACGGAGCGCGCAGGGGATAAATGTAATGATTTGCATGGATATAGCTTTGGAGAAAACACGGCGATGAAAGTCCATCCCTCCCACAATGAAAGGCAAACTTCGATCATGGGTCTGAGTGAGCTGTCTCCATGCCTCCTGGCACTGCCAAAGCACCGGGACACAAAGCCCGCAGTCGACTCTTGCACTGGGTTGCAGCATTTAAGGCTAGACCCAATGCTCACAGAACAGACAGATGTAGACATGACAGTGGGTTAACATCCATAGGGAGCTTAACACTTTCTTCTTCTCCTCCTAAAAGGTGTATTCAGGTCTCAGCAATGCTTATGATACTATTGCCACATAGAGTAGTTTTTATTAAGCATCTAAATCATTCTTATTCCTTTGAAGATGAGCAGTGGAGCAGCTGGATTCCAGTCAACACGAACTAAATTGCTTCAGTTAGCATCCTGAGGTAGAGTCATTAGTTGTTCTGTTACTGTTGCATGAAGATGCTGGGATGGAAAATTTAGTTGAAATTGAAGGCCTGGGATTCAGTGGATAAACAGATGATGCATTTTCTCTCTGGCACCATGCCTGTGATGTAATTTCATTCATTTTCTTTTATTGATTGACGCTGACACCATGCTTTTTTCTGGTTCATGGAAGGAGACAGCCATAATGAAGGAATTTCTTGCTATTCTACTCCTGAAAATAAATGGTGTCTCTGTAGAAGCTGTTAAATAGCGGCACAGTGTGTTTGTGTGTGTGTGTGCGCCTGTTTGTTTGTTAACAAGAATCCTTTTTTTTTTTTAGAAATCCCTCTAGAGAGAACAGCAGAAACCTGTCATCTTTGTGTCTTGGCTGCTTTTGTTTGTCACTCTGACATTTCCACTTTTTGTGCAGGAGTTACCAGGCAGCATGTGAAAATACCAGCGCTTTTTTTTTTTTTTTTTTTTTAAGAGAACCCTTTTCATTAAACTCTCCAACATGTCTGTCTCTGTCAGACGTAGGACTAGAAGAAGACAGCAGTCTTTCATTTTGTGGCTATTTTTGCAGCAGTAAAAAGATTCTCTCTGGCTGTTGTACATCACCATGTTTGTATGGACTGTCTCCACCTTTTCAGGGGCTGTCTAACCACAGTTGTGCCCACGCTCCTTGAATTCTCAATCAGATAAAGTCTGTCCTTAGATTTCTGCCCAAGGGTTAAGATGGATCCTTGTGGACAGACATTGTGATTATAAATTGTTTGTATATTGATGAAGTGGCGTTTGACCTTGTGATGGTTGCTATGGTTGCTGCAAATAACCGGCAATTTAATTTAGAGCCAGTGCAGTACTTGTCTCTACTGTAATTTTGTGGTCCTCCACAGTAATTTTAGTTGTTGCCGAGTCATTCCCTGAGCCTGTAGTTTGAAATTTTGTGTTATCCGCAGTGTGATGTAACTCCTGTGTTGGAATGTATTCAAATTGACTTCATGTTCGAGCAGTCTGCAATCACATATTTGACATTGCAATCAGTCATCCTATGAACTGTAGGCAGGAACAGACAGTATGGATTATGGACTTTGGATGACAGCCCAGCTATTCAAATTAGTGTCATCTCCAAACCATTTCCATAAATGACCCTCTAGTTTCTACATTGTGCGGACTGAAGATTTCATGCCACAGGCTTGCACGCCGGTTAAATATCTTTCCCTGGGAGTAAGGAATTCCAAACTTCAGTTAATTAATTAATAGATTAATGCAATGTACTCTTTGAACTGCTGAGTGGGCTGTTTCCAACACATGATAGGTTTAATATCTTCGCCAAACATAACACAGCAGAAGGACAGTAAGAGCCACTCATCACGATCCTTATGTCACAAGTTAGCTAGGCCTTGTTTTGAATCCCAATACATTTCTAGACAAGATACGTCCATAAGGGTTGAGGTTTTAGGCTGATGGTTTGGTGAAGGGGTTTGTGGCTATCATAGGAAGGTTATACAAGCAAATGGGCAATAGGGGCAATTAATTTTCTGCCCAATCACAATGCGTGTGGGTGTATCTTAGTGTCGGGATTCATAAAAAGGCGTCATCTTGTCAAGAACCTTGCAGAACCTACACGAAGTTACTTTGTGCAGCAGTGCAGCAGTAGACTGAGCACAAAACACACAGTAGACAAGACGCAGCAGCACAATGAGCTGCCATCAGATGATAGCAACTAATTAGAGAGTTTTCTCCTCTGCTCAAGGGGCTGTCTTATGATTAAGAGAGCCCAATGAATATGTAGATGATGTGAGCACGGGGATAGCTGGATCTGGGTCAGGCTGCTGCCGGATGATGAGCTGCCTATGAAGAGAAGGAAAGAGACATATCGCAACACCACGCTATTCAGAGACGATCTCACGAGGCGCGCGGATGTGAGGGACCTTAACTTTTTAAGATTACATCTCTGACAAGGTTATGGGCTTTTGGTATTCACAGGGAGGTACCTCTTCCAGTTGAGGAGCCCTCAATGACTTCTCTGGGGATCATTTCTGCCTGTGACAGCCTGGCATTTAAATAGAGCAATTGGATTCATCGATTGGTCAATCCTTTCACTTGGCAAGCAGAATTCAAATCAGTCGCTTATTGTAAAAGTGGTGAAACTAGAAGGCGATTTCATATGTTTCGCTGTGGCTTACAGGGTACTCTCCAGGTGCTCATGCTTTTGATGCCGAGTCTGTAAAAAGACACTACTTTGAAACCTACAGATTGAAAGTTCTTGCCTCATGATCACCCCTTTCTCGTGCTCAATCAGATACAGTGGCTTCTGTTACTCCTCTGCTCAGACAGCTCATTTTACAAAATTGGAAATGTAATTTTGTACCCTTTTACAAACACTGGGTCTGAGACTTTCTGGGTTGTCTTAACCTGGAGAAGCTTAACGTTATTTCCTGTGGGAATTTGGCACTTGTTTTTCTCCTTTTTTGAATGGTTTACCCTATGAGAAAATTTTTCTACATTTATACGCTTGATTTTCCCTTCTACCCAGATTAATCCCTTACCTTTGCAATGATTTTGTACTGAAGATGATGGTGATCAGTGATGTGATTATTGTATACTTATTAGATTTATATGATTTATTTAAGTTTTAATGTTAGTGTGAATCTCAGTCATTTTACTTTTTAATTTAGCTGTTTTGGTTATTATTACTTTTTTCAGAATTAGAATCAGAAATCCTTTATTGATCCCTGAGGGGAAACTGGGTCAGTTGCAGTTGTTCAAATTCCCAAGAGAAGAATATATATAAGCATAAATGCAAAGGTAAGAAACTGAAGAAGAAATAAGAACTATCAAAATAGGTACATGAGAAATTTGTAAGAAAAAAAAGCATATGTATTATGTATAAATATGTGCATAAATCCTGCTTGTGCAATCCTAACTGTAAAAGTACTGTACTGCAGTTTCTGTCTTTTTTGTATGCTCTAGGTATCAGTGTGTCAGTTAAACTTGAAAAGCTCAATAAAAAGAATGTTTAAAAAATGTTTGAAAAACTGTTTTTGCCATGCCGGTGAAAATTGGGATGTGTATGAAATATCTGAAAATATCTGAAACATCACTGGCAATGGATAAGCACTAAAACAACTTGAGTACAGTATTGAATCAGATATCATAATGGTCCGTCCATGGGCTCCAAGGCTAAGCAGATGTGCACGGCACAATTAGCTAAAATGGCTTCAGTTGCTCTGCAGTCAATTCTCTCCCGAGGACTCAAACTTCAAAAGCTGCCAGATTTTACAGCCCATGGTCCTGCACCCTGGAAATCGTTTTGGTTCATATTATCAGCATCGACGATAGATTTAGACAGCCAAACTGAGTTCAAAGTGGAGTTTCCTTCTGCGTACTCCTGGCTCCTGCTTCTTGGCACATGTTTGCTTGGGCTTTACAGTGGAAGGGAGAGGATCTGTCCTTACTGAGCCAATCACACGTCTGTTACAGCCAGCCGGCCCCACAGCCGAGATCCCCCCACTGTCACATATGCCCAACCAACAGATCTGTCAGAGGATATGAGAAATGCCTCCAGTATTATTTCCTTTTATTAAAATGTGAAGGCATTTTTTTTCTAACACTTATGATCATACTTTGAAATTATGAAAGGTTATGATTTCCGCATGCATGACAGCTTTCAATAAATGCAAAGATTTTCTTTCTTTTTTTAATGAAAAATGATTAGAATGAATTACCTGGTGACTCCCATTGTGTGCAGCATTGAAATGCATAACCATAGAAAGTCCGTCCGATGAACCTGAAGTTCTCAAGGCATCAAGGAACTGTAACTGTATCTCTCTGAGCCTAGAAACAGGGCAGAATCTGTAAAATACAACTAACGTAACATTTCCATTTGGACTCTAAAGGAATGCCTGCACCGTACAGAGTGTGAGCCGCTTTCTCAACATAATGAACTCCTTGACATGCAAGTGGCAGTGCTTTACCACGAGGAAACATGGCCGTTTCCTGTCGCCAGGGCTGAAGACAGGCGTGCTACATTGTTTTAGTGACAGCGCTGGAGTAGCTGCCGACATTACATTTGCCACTGCTCAGTCAGCGTAACGGACGAGTCTCTGTTAAAGGCACTGATGTTAATACACATATAAACACACACACTTACATACATACATACACATAGATAAAACCACTCCTAAAGGTTTTTTTTTTTCTTCTGAAGGCTGCATCACGGCCTCTATGGCAGTCACGCCCTGTCATTTTTCTGTCATGTGGAAGATGAATGAGCTGGAGTCTGACACCCTCTTCCCTGCCTGCTTGGTGAAGGTCCATTTACCTTGCAGCAGTGCAGCTCTGTACATCTATGAGCTGGGCAATGCAATGGAACAGCTTAGGAGTGTGAGATGTGCTAAATGCCGCTTCTCCATTGATCTCAGCGGTTTCAGTTCCATACTGAGGCAGTGTAGCGTGTGACTGGAGATCCACACACTGCCTCTCGATGACTTGAGCATCATCACGTTGGAGGGATTTGGTGCGCTCGGTTTCCCGCTCTCCAGAGATACTACAGTGCTGACAAATTTAGGGGCTCGTCTGAAACTGAGAATGACAAATATGTTTGACAAATATGCTCTGCACAGAAAATTGTTGATTTCTGTCTCAGAACAGCGAGAAAGGCACTTGTTCTTGAGGAAAAATAGCTCCCAGTTCAGGTTTAATACTAAAGGTCCATGTGGAGTTAAAAGAGACCATAGTGACTATGAGAATATTTTCCTGTGATGATGCGACATTCTTTTATCTCTTGGTTTATAATAGGGTATCAGATGCCATTAAGTGATAGATTCCTGCTTTCCGCCACACTGTCCGTCTGCTCAGGCTATTCTGCTCCTTTCATTCTCATCAGGGGAGCAGTGACAGACAGAATTATCGTTAGAATTGCTGGCAAAAATGGTGGACTACTGTTCATCATGCCATTAATTCATTCACTTGCTCGTTCTCTCACTCACTCATCCATCCATCCATCCATCCAGTCTTCCAGTCGTTCATTCATTTCTTCATTTGGTCAGTCAGTCACTGATTCTGTAGTTAAGCACAAAAAAAGCCTCTTCACGAGTGGCAGATGGTGCACTTGTCCTTGGAAAGTGTTTGCTTTTCAATAGAAATGTGTGAAAAAAATAAACAAACAAAACTTTCTCCAACAATCATCCAGAAGGTTCACTGCCAGTATTTCTTCCATGGTGCATTTACAGTATCTTGCTTCACAGCTGCTCACTTCAGAGCAGTAGATGCCTGGAATGTCTTCAAACAGCATAGAAAATAGATGATATTAGAGTTTCTAATATGCTTGGTCTTTCTTTTCTAGGCCTTTATTTTAAGCCTTTTTACAGAAACACCAGCTGAACACAGGCACATGTGTTCTCTCTCTCTCTCTCTCTCTCTCTCGCTCTCTCTCTCCCTCAAAGGCACCACCCAGTGGGCCCCCAGACATTATTCATCTCCACATTGTTGTAGTCATCACAACGAGAGCAGAATTAAACACAAGAGGTATGAGAATGTGTGTATGTGTGTCCATCGACAGGTGTCCTCCCCACCCCCGCTGGGCCTGGTGGTGATGCTGAGCAGGTCTAAGACTCAGCGTGGGGTCCAACCACTATACACACACATCCTGCAGAGAGGGAGCAAGCCTCTGCAATTATACTCCTGCCGAAGCTATAGGGAGTGGGCAGGGTGCAGGTTGGAGCTGAGGCCGTCTCACCAACGGTGCACTCTGGGGAACTCAAAAATCAACCAACCAAGGGGCACCATAGGGCCTAATTACTGAGTGTATGACTAACGATCAGGCAGTGAAATCCTCAGCCCTCACACCACCCAATCAGCCATAAGTCCCAGTTCCAGGTGTGGTGTAAGTGGTTCATTACAACTGCGTTTAGACCCCCCACCATGCCGCTGCCCATTGACACTTTGAGAGTGATGGATTGTCCTAATGCTTCAGTCCCTCTGTGGGTGCACGAATCTGTGTCAAAAAATATGTATTGAGGCAAACCCCTATGTGTTTGCTTTGCCATATAGTGTGAGGACCAACTATCCAGAAACCACTGCTCTTGTGATGACAATTATTGTGAGGACATTTTGGGCGATACACACAAAGGAAATGGCTAATTTTGGCTTATTGGTTAAATATAGGCAAAGGCTGGTTATGGCTAAGATTAGGGGAAGGCTGTAGACAATGAATGTATGTCAACACAATGTATCTAAAGATAGAAAAACCAATGTGTGTGTTTGTGTTTGTGTGTGTGTGTGTGTGTGTGTGTGTGTGTAAATGGATGGTGTGGAGAGCTTTATTTCCATCTGAGTGTCGGGCTGGTGTATTTGCCACTGTGGTGATTTAGGGTG
>OMLB01063590.1:204182-221623 GCA_900302555.1 Myripristis jacobus | reverse complement strand
ATGATCCTGTGACCCCTGAGTTTTTCCTTAAGGGCACATTAGACAGAAGCATTCCCTGCTGATCCCTTGGTGGCTGAGTAGGGAGAAAAGAGCTGTCCTTGGTCAAGGAAGAGGGCATCATAGGGCAGGACAAGCAGGGAGTGACTAAAAAGTGGCCTTAGATTTGTAAACCATCTTTCAGTGTCTTCGCAAGGCCATTTCCCTTTGTCACTGATGCATCACGGGGGTCTTCCCTCTCCCTTGACCTCCACGCTTGCACTTGTCCTGTACTTTTACCGTAAGGACGAGTGAGGGAGCAGATCGTACTGGGGTGGCCAGCGAAATAGATTCAAAGCTATTTAAAACCCCTTCCCACTGAATTAGATGCTGTTTCTCCAAGGTGCCAATTATGATTTCAACAACTCTAAGAGGGGGTTAGAGTATTAAGGGACCGCTGACAATGAGGCACTGCAGGCACAGGAATTAATTCTAACATCTCTTAGATTAATAACCAGCCACATGGACCAAGGAGTTGCTAAAATATCTCCAAGGGTCTCACCGAGAAGGAGCTTGCTTTCTTAATATATATTTCCAAATTAGAGTTCACCAGCCAGTAACTTGTCTTCGGGGGTTTTATGGGTGTCAAACTCCCTTGGATTCACACTTGCCTCCTAGTGCAAACATTCATGAATATTTTAGCCAAACTCAACACATTTTATGACACATTTGTGTAGCCAGAGATAATTTGGAAATCTGAATGCAGAACAAATGCATCATTTGGGTAATGCTAATCTAGCGTTTACAACTTTTCCTATCACTGCATTGCTTATTAATTAAAATATGCATAACCAGTATCTACAATTAGATTCATTCATTGATGAATAAACAAACATTACCATGTTAGAGATGATTAAGTGGAGAACAAAATCTATTAATCTGATCATTTTCATATTTGTCTGGTTGAATTGATTGTCATTTCCGAAACTTCTGTTTGATCTACATCTGATAATAAACTCCAGACTGTTGCTTCACATGTGATAAAATATTGAATAATCCAACGATAACAGGCGGTTTCACTCAGAGTTTTAATGAAGGAGATGAAATCAAGGGGAATATGAAAAATGATGTTTGCAATATTCATATACACATTCCCCAAAAGCATCTTTACAATAAGGGCTGATTACATCTTCATATTGATGAAAATTAAAGCATGCATAGTGAACTACGCAGGCTGCTACATTAAGTATGGTGTGGAGGAGAAGCCGATAGATATAATTACTTTTGTCCTACTTTAAATGAACTGCGCTCCACATCAACTTTTGGGATAATGATCTTGTCTTATCCCATTGAGACTTGCGGTGAGAAGGAGTTGATTTTTGAAGCTGGCAGCATTGCTTCGCTGAGAGCAGATGGATTATCTGCAATGTTAATACCCACGCTGAACGGTGTGCATTCCGGACATGCTGATTGGTGGATTAGTTTGCATCGGTGTATTAATCTGTGTACTAATGATTTCATTTTGGAATGGATAAGTGCGACGGAAGAGAATTAAGGTGCAGCAGCAAGACTCACTGTACTCACTCAAGGATCATTTTCTACCCCACATTTACGACAATGGTGCATCATAGTCAAACAGTATGGCATGTTTTCCTGCTTTATCCTCCTCTGTGGTGCACTCTGGTGGAAGAAATGGGCTAAGGTGATGGACAAGCTAATTGGCTGAGGGTAATGGATGCCAGACAATAACAGGTGGATGAGAAGAGGCAGTTAGTCATGGATGGCTTTGTTATCTCCAGTGATAATTACAATGACAATGTTCCAACTGTAGTCAGGTCAGCCCAAGGCTGAACAGCGACAACAACCCAAATTAAGCTGCATCTCATATCCCCCCTGACATGTCCCTGTGACAGAACATTTTTTATATCCAGCTCCGCAGAATTATTTGTACATGAATGATGTCTTGTTGCTTGGATTGGGGCTTGAAGTCTCATCTATATTCATTGAAATCCTCCTATTCCCTACATGGTTGAAGATTGTTCTTCACTGCATTCAAGTTATTTATTGACACTTGCTCAGAACCAGGAATCAGAGATGGGCCAAATTTATAGCTTTCTGGATCATATTGATATGTTAATGAGATCACTGAGGCCATCTGAATAATGTTTCTCATTTAAAACGTTGATTAAAAAGATTGATGGCATGAGCAGTTCACGGCGCTGTCGTAAATATTTATTTCAAAGGTAATATCTGTTTTAATACAGTAGAGAGGGAGAGAAAGGAAAGGTGAGAGAAAGAGATGGAGTGACTACAGTTGGCTGAGAGAGATACAGAATTTCCCATTGTCTCCCAAAATAGAAGAAGTCAGTCCAGGACAGGCTAAAATTCTCTCACTGCGACTCTTATCTTGAATGAGTCAATGTGCCAGTCAGGATGCCTGGCTGCATGAGAGGATGTTGGCTGGTGATCAATATTGCAAAACTGGATACCTCTTCCCCTTGTGTGAAGCACTGTTGTATCTGAGAATTTAGGTTGTGGGAAGTGCTCAAACGTCCAAGTTGTACAGTATGTTGTCAGTCTTGGCAAGAGAATTATAATTATTATGTCATGCAACAGCAGCCCGTCTTCTTTGATTGTCGTTCCTCTACAGACCAGAAAGCCTGGAAGCTTGCTGTGGAAAAAGAGGGGAGCGAATAGGACCCATCCGCCATTCTCTCATTGGTCTCTTGAGTTGTCCATCTGGATTTGACCTGGAAAGCGCAATTTGTTAATCGTCTCAGAGATTTGTACAAGTCTCTTTAAGAGCCTGAATATTTCCTGCAAGAAATCGACATGTTTCACTGACCACTGGTTTATGGCCTTTGCTCTGTTGGCTCTATTTTCATGGCCAAGCGTTAGGCGTTAAAGCCCAGCAATATTCTCTCTGGGGTGTGGCGAAGTTATTTTTTGCAATTTTCGACTCTGGTGTTATCTTGGGGAGAGGGGATTGGCAGAGGAATTAACGACACAAGTAGGAGGAATAAATGATTAACAGGTGGAGTTCTGCAATGGCTGATCAAATCAGATTGTCTTATTCCCTTTTAAAAAAAAAGTGCACTACCTGCTACATGACACACACTGTCACTGTCATCTTCTAACAGGAAAGAAAAGACCGGCTTCTTCGGTCTTCCTCTCTTCTCTGCATGTGCAGTCCATGCAGAATGAACCTATATGACTATACAGCACCTGAACATGAAGATATACTGCACAAATATGTCGCCTGTATGTCCCGTTTTAAGGTGAATTTATGTTTCTGGAGATGGTTTCATCCGGGTCACTGTGTTTTCTGTGTGTAATGATACTGATTTCATATATTTGAGGACAATCGCTCACATAGTAACAGTGCAGTTACAGCAAACTTTGTAGAATGATAAACATTGATTCCAGCATTTTGTTGGTTTATTTTCCTTACTCAATTTGCTTAAATGAAACACTTGTTGTTCATCAATACTGAATTAAAATGTGCGTGCCGCGCCACAATTACAAACTGAAAGAAAAGCAATCGTCTTTTTAAATGATTTACATGTCTACATAATGGTGGACTAAACTGGCAACTCCTCATAATAACGCTGACTGAGGTAACCTGTTGTTTCAGTTTCACGACAGATATGTGGATATTGAAAACACACACAAACGCACACTTGTTTCAGATCTGACCAAAACAATTACAGCTGTGCTTCTGTACTATCAAACCATGTTCATCACAGCTATGAGCCTTCAGCTACTGGAAATAAATCCCAGGCTTCTGGTGCTACTTTTGGGAGACCTGTGGGGAAGAAGAGGGTGCAAGCAGCTGCTCCCGGCAACCTGACGTTTTTGGATGAGGATGTGAAGTGACTGTCTAAAATTTGAGTTATGGTGAACCAGTTTAGTATCTGTAAAAACTAAGACATCTGTTTACCTCTGTTAGAGCTGAGGCAGGTTTAAGGTTTACTCAATTTATCTAGATTTATCGAGGTATCCACATTAGATAATGATAATGTTTTGATTTAAATATGTATTTGATGTGTATTTTTTCCTTGCAGGAATCTTTTGGACCGAGACACATTCTCCAAATCCGACCCACGTAAGTCACATTGTGAGCCTTTTACAATGCAAATGAAACACAAACCGTACAGAATTAGAAAGACTAAAGGCTGCAATGCAGCGTACCTTTTTCCTGTGGGAGATTTTACTTAGAATATGGTGCATTGACACCTCTCCTCATTTTTGTGACTCTTTACTTTCACTTTTGCTGAGCTTAACTGTGATTCAGTTTACTCTGCTATTTCAAAGTGTTCCTTCAATAACTGCATATCATTTGCACAGTAATGTGACAGCCTTTCCTTAGTGGGAGCTACAGAAAGTACCTTAATGCATGCAGGGTATAAACGCCAGCCTTTGAATACAAATGGGTATCTTCTGGTGAAACACTATGGAAGCATCCCCAGGTCTCTTGGGAAACCGCTATGAAGGCATTTTCTGTGATACTCCCTGCAGGATAGAGAATGGCAGAGACATTTGACACAATAAGGCTGAGGTTCAAGTCCTTTGTATAAATAAGCGACAGGGGAAATATCACACCCTCTCTGTTTTGTATTTGCCAGAAGATGAGCCATGGGATATATGACAGGTCATGTTATGCTTGCTTGCCTCAGCGGCATTTGAAGTCACCAAATCAAAGAGGAATCAGGAGAATCCCACTGTTAAGAAATTGTGTTTTGATTGCACAGTTTAAATTGCGCTCCTGGTTCCTTCAATCTTACTTTACGCTTTGTTCCTTGTGTGTTTGAGATCGTACAGAACCAAAATTTGATGTGGTGCAGTATCATCAAGCCTGGCACTTCATTATGCTGTCAGGGCGTGTCAGGATAATTAATGATGAATGTCGACAAAGACACAGCAAAACAAACACTATTTAATGAAGAGGGATGCATGATTTGGTTTGTTTTGTGACTCGGCTCTCTCTTCTCTCTCTCTCTCTCTCTCTCCCTCTCTCTCTCTCTCTCTCTCTCTCTCTCTCTCTTTCTCTCACTCAACACCTCCATCCTGTCTCCCTCTTCTCAGTGGTTGTCCTGTACACCCAGGGCGTGGAGTCCAAACAATGGAGGGAGGTAAGTGAACACAGCCGCTCTTCTGTCAACACACCTCAGTCAGTCCGTCCTCCACCCCTCTCCACAGCAGCCTAGTCTCAGTTTGCAGCCCCGTCCCTCCCCTCTGCACTTTCAAGGTAAATGCTGTGAGTGCCAATCACTCCCTATTGATCGAGCCGGTGAATATTCATGTGTTGGTCTGCGCTCTGTTCGCCGTGACTGATTGGCCATTAAAGTGACAGCTACATGTATTGATAAAGATTAGGCCGAGCGTCAGAAATCCCTCTGGCTGCCGGCCACTCGACCACAATTAGACAAGAGACTCAGACAAAGTGGTGGAGGGCAGAGGTTGCAGCTGGACAGAGCGTCCCCTCTGGGATTATTATTTGTCCCGATGACATAAAGGAACGGACACGAAGAGAAATGAAAACATAGCACCTTGAAGGAGCATCCCGCTCAATTTAAGATAACTCCCACGACATTCCTGTGGTCTACTTGTTGTCTGTGAACATGAAACACTTTTCACAAAGCTGAAAACCAGACAGCCAGGTATTAAATACACAATCAATATATACATGCCGGAGCTGCTCCACTGAGTATGTGTGACTTTGTGGGCTCAGTTTTTTCTTTGAGCTTTCACTCCTGAATCTTTTTTTTTTTTTTTTTTTTTAATTAAATCGCAGTGTTGTGCTTATTGATTAGGCACCGGTGTGGCATCGGCACAAATTGGTGTTAAACCACAGATGAAATGGTCGGACAAACTCTGTCCTCCTCCTGTTTCCTGCTGCAGTTGTTCAAAGTGAACGTTCCCGGTTGCAAAGTGAAGGCAGAGTTCCAGTTATAATCTGATTTATAATCTGTCTATAATCTGTCTGGCTCTGACAGAGGGAGTTGTTGTTCACAAATACATTACAGTGATCGATGTAGATAAGTTGTTGATGAACACAATGTGACACTGCAGAGACACACACTGAATTGATAATGAGTACACCCGTGCAATAACCCCCTGCCCAGGAAGCCGCTGTGCACTCTGTAGATTTCTATATAATTTTGTCTTGTTGCGATGTTAATCACGGAAAACAAATTACATTTCAGCTTGGTGGTTGATTATAATTTTAGCTCAGGTCTCTTTCCAGGGAGGTCAGCTTGGCACCCTGTAATTTGAACCTCAGCCCTCTTAACAACCTGCTGCTGTTCCTTTGTAGATCCAAGGAGTTGTTTTACAGATGAAAATGTGAGTGTTATGTAAGTGTATTGCATTCATTTTGTCAAAACAAATTTCACCGGGTTTTCTCATTATACTGAGACCTTTTCTTGTTATACACCAGTTCTCTCTTGTTGTATTCATTTGTTTTTGTGTTGTATTGAGATCTTTTTTGGTTCTCTCATTATAACAAGACCTTGTCTCATCACCATGAGAAACAGGATATTGTAATATCACAAAAAGATTTCAGGGTAATGAGAAAAAGATCACAACAACATAACAGTTGTCACATGGAGAGCTAAGGCCATGATGACAAGAATGTTTTTATTTAATCCACTTTTATTTTCTTCTTGGCTTGAGGCCCTGGGAGATTTTGGTCTCTTTGAATAAAATTAATGGAATTACTATCAGTTTCTCAACACTGCAACAAGATTGCAACAGCAGTGAGTGATGATGGAGATCAGGCAGCGTGTCCCCAGTTGTGAGCTGAATCTGCCTCTGCGACTGGCACAACCGCATAGTCTTATTTATCACACATAGAGCTGCAACGATTAGACAAATAATCAGTTACTTTTAAATTAATCACCAGCTATTTGCTATTTACTATTTTGATAATAGATTAATTGTTTTGAGTCATTCTTGAGAAGATTCCTGCATCTCAAATGTGAATATTTTCTGGATTCCTTAGTCGTCTATGACTGCAAACTAAGTATCTTTTGGTTGTTGGCTGCTGGTTGTGATCAACATTTTTCAGAATTTTCTCACATTTTATGGACCAAACAGCTAATCGATTAATCGAGAAAATAAACGACAGATTAATTGACAATGAAAATATCATTAGTTGCAGCTGTAATCACATAATGATGAGAGAATCTCTGTTATAGCAAGAGGAGATATCAGTATAGATCTCAGAATAACAAGAAACTCAATATAGTGAGAAAAGATCTCATAATGACAAGATTTTGCTGTAATGAGATAAGTTCTCAATGGGGATTTTTTTTGTCAAGATGAATGAAACATGCTTCCGCAGAGCGCAGCTGAACAACAGGCATATGCGCAGGGGAAGCCTCCTACACCTATCACCACTGGCAAAACAGCTAAAACCGTACATACTGTGGGTGCAGCCTTGAAATCTCTCTCTGAAAGAGATATCGGCTTGTGTGTTTGGTGCCGGGCAGATAGCTTTGTGAGCAGCAGACTCAAGCTGTGTAGAATTGATAAAGCTAAGCGCTTCTTTTGCCCCTCTGTCATGTAATGTGTTTTTGTCCTCCCCAGAGTAGATATGGTCGGCTGGAGCACCTCTCAATGTGCCACCGACTGTCTGTAATCCAATTAACTCTTTGGGGAAACTCTCCCATCGGCTGCTAGGAATTCACACCCCTCCGTCGAAAGAAGAATGGGAAACTGAATGGTTATGGATGAATTTTGATTGCAGTAGGATGCCTTCATCACCTCTGCTCCGAGACCTGCTCCCCCGTATCTAATTTTTGTCATTTTGTTCGTAGTTCAATATATAAGACCTAAGCTGCAGCACATCATTCTGTTCACACGTTACTTTCAAGTCTTAATCTCCCGCTCTGCGTCTTTAATTACTATCAATCTGTGACAGGTTTTCCTCTTTCATCCTTTTTTACTGAGCTGCACAGGATGTTAATGCAGTTTATTGAGTGGATGGCACAATGCAACCTCCCTAAATTACTATGAATAAATAAATAAATCACTAAATAAATAAATAGCCTGGCCTCTGCACTTCTAATTCCTAGACAGGAGTCTTTATTCCAAGATGAACTCTCTGACACTCCACCTCCCGGTTATTCTAGTTAAGGTTGTTGGATGGCAGCGACTGCACACAGCCAGAGCTCAGCTATCCCCTCAGCAGTTTTTTTTTTCGTCAGCGGCTGACAGTTAATTGTAATGCTTTGCTGCCCTGGCTCGGCTGCCCTGCTGTGCTCATGCCAAGGTAGGAATAATATGTGGATGAGGAGGTCTGTTATTTCCTCAGGTGGTACTTCTCTTCTTCTTGCTCCGGTGCTGGCTCCTCTTCTTTAGTTGAGTCTGGGCCTGTGACCAAAGTGAATATCGTAGCGGCCCCCCACCACCACATTCGGCCCCTGTCGGTGAAATATGTCCTTCTGTCCGCTCTGAAGACATCTGTGGCTCTCTATCCGACAGAATGAAGTTCACTTTGTGACAGGAAGAGAGGCGCAAAGGAAAAAATGAGAGAAATGGCAGCAGCACATACTAGTTAAAGTTTTATAGGTTTAGACACACTTTCATGTTTGATGGCAGGTTACATCTCCACATACCCAGCCCCACAAACTGTCATATATTACATGCAATCCTACTTGAATGCCTTCGCATTAGCTTAGGCGTCCACTTGTTAAAAGGGCTCTCTGGCTCTGACTCTGGCAGGTGTACCTCCCTTGTCAGGGGCCGCTGTGAGTTTTACTGGATGTAATCACATGTGTGAGTTTGCCGTGATCTGATGCCACTGTAATCCTGCTGTTTCATCTCCTCATCAACTCCTAACACTGAGATTATTAATTCACTTTGTCAGTTTATGCTAACACTTTCTACTAGGGATCATTTATTTATGCAGCTCAACGTCAGTCCTCTGACTATGAATTATTCATTTTGGACACAATTAATGTGTGTGTGCGTGCGTGCGTGCATATGTGTGTCTCTGTTTGTGTGTGTGTGTGTGTGTGTGTGTGTGTCTCTTCTGGGTGACTGCAACACTTTCCCTTTCTGTCTGTTGATTTGTTTATCAGCACAACACCTCATCAGAAGGTCTTGCTCTGTAAGAATAACAGCTATTTTTTTCACCGTCTGTGCAAGCAGTTTCAATTTTCCTGTTAACACCATTGGAACAGGAGATGGTTTGCCATCTTCCTGCCGTTGTGTCAGCTCCCCTGTGTACCGACAAAACGTGGAAGACTTTTCTCTCTCTCCCTCTCTTGTTCTCTCTCTCTCTCTCTCTCTCTCTGTGTCTGCCTTCATCTCTGCACCCTACACCCTGTGCCTCTTGTTTTAAAGAGGGTGTGAGAGCCATGATGGAGTGAATGCGATATTAATTAAATGACTGTAATTGGGCTCAATAAAGTGGTTTCCTCAGGCTTGTTCATCACCAGTACAATAAAAAGAGGTGGGGAAGAAGGGCTAACTGCATGTGATCATTGACTTCTGTTAATCAAATCCCAGCTTATCCGATGCCGTGAATTCACAGGGCTGTGGGGAGACGATCAGCGGGGTGGGGTGAGGTAATAGAGCAGTAGATGTGCTTTCTGAGTGACTGCATGATATGCCATCTCACGGCTCTCCACTGATATCTCCGCATCTCCCTTGTTTCTATCCCTTCCTCTCTCTTGGCTCTGATCTAGTTTGGGCGAACAGAGGTGATAGACAACACGCTAAACCCAGACTTTGTCAGGAAGTACATCCTGGACTACTTCTTTGAGGAGAAGCAGAACCTGCGCTTTGACGTGTGAGTTATTCTATTTGATCCAGTCCTCCGAGGACGCGCCGAGGTGTGTGCGTTTCTGATGTGCTGCCCGCTTTGAATCCACTCTTCCAATTCCTCCTCTTCTCACCACAAGCTTAACATCGCTCTCTCTCACCCTACCTCTCTCTCTCATTTTCTCCCCCTAATTCACTCTTCTGCTCTTTTCCCTCCCTTGCCACCAACTTAGCTCTCTCCTGAGGAATTATTCATCGGTGCGGTGTCTCAATAGTCACGCGTTGAGGGGAGATTGGTATAGGGGTGATAAATATTTCATATAAAGTTTTATCCTCAATCTCACTGCAGCTAAGCAAAGCAAATGTCTGAAACCAAGTCCCATAAGACACACAAAGACCTCTGTCCTGCCTATTCTATTAGACAGCTGCCTTTCTCCTCTTGAAAAGGCCAGAGCAGCAAGAGGGTGAGGAAGGTGTAATTTCATTTTGAGATCTTTGAGAACAGAGTCAGAATCATTTCCTTGACTCTCTCCTCATCATCCAGCCCTCGAGAAGAAAAGATTTGTTTTAAAAAAAAAAAAGTATGTCTGTCCTTTTTTTTTTTTTGCCTTCAGACCTGAATAGACCGAGTCCCAGGTGAACTTCCAGGATGTATCTAAGATCTAGTTCAACGTCTCTGAGGATTTTTAGACACTTAATGAATTCGTTCTGTGCGCTATCATGATACAACTCTGGGACAGAAGGAGAGGAAGTATATCCCCTCTCAATTAGTGTTACTCATTTACATCTCTCTTTTATCACAGAGGTGGGAGTGGGGGCATACCGAGGTTTAATTACTTCCACATTAAGTTTGACTGGCAGATGTTCTGAACTTGCACAGTATTGCTATATTGTTTCAATATGATCCCCAAGGCATAGTGCGGAAATTATATTCATAAACTATAGAATGACTTCCTTAATTAACTGTCACATTATTGCTTACATTTCTTTTCTCGGCTATTCCCGGTGCTCTCTGGCCGACCCAAGTGAGTGATTGACAGGCAGGAAATGTCCTGCATCAGCCAGTATATTTTTTATGGCAGTTAATAATTAAAGTGTTAAGGTTCTTTGGCCTCGTTCAGTCTTTAAATGTTTCGTTTTTTGCCAAAGTTTATTTTTACCTCTGTGATTCCTGCCCTTTTTTTTAAATTTCAGGTATGATATTGACTCTAAAAGCCCAGACCTGGCAAAGCATGTAAGTAAAGAACTTGTATTTTGTGGATGCATCGCAAACGCATCAGGAGCTTTGACGTTATATTTTTCCTTTTAATCTATCTTAGTTGATTCATCTTCAATGCATGACACACATATTTTGGTTTTATGCAAACCAACTCAACATCTAAAAGCTTAAGTATATCTTGGAATAGGGAGAACATTTGGGGAGAGGTTATTTTTATATTTCTCTACCTACCATCTGTTTGAATTTATAAAATTAGATATTTTTATTCCCCCTAACAAAAGTTTCATTTGTATTTAGCTTACCTTCTTGACACTTTCTTTTCAAGAGGAAATCAAGCATTGCCCCTATCATCAGTATCAAAGCTTCTGCAACAATTTCCCTTTATGCTGTGCTGTGTTGGGCATCATTTAGGTGTTTTAATATCCATTTCCACACCATTTGTATTATAATTTAGACTGCACCAGACAATACATTCTGCTAGGAAGTGCACCTAGTGAAAAAACATACATTATGGAAGATAGCTCATTAAGATAAATGTACGTTAGTATCATCAGTTACAGTAAAAACCTGTGATAAACAAACCATTACTCTTGCTATGCAGCCGAAAAAGAATATATTAGCAGCCCTTGGTTTGCATATTACCAGAATACTCATCATTTTTTTTTACGCATACTATATCACTGTGATGCTTTTATTGTTGCATATTTGCATTGGTGTTTCAAACCCTCCATGCACTGGAAACAAACTGCTCCCTGTGTCTTCCTCCTTCTCTTTCTGCCTCTCTGCTGCATTTCTCTCTCTGCCTTTCTGCATAGCTCTCTCTCTCTCTCTCTCTCTCTCTCTCTCTCTCCTTCTCTCTCCCTGCCCTTCTCTGAGCTCCTCTGACTCCTAACCCTCCGCTGTTCTCATTCTGCCTATCTGCTCTTTCACACATGCACTTTTGCTCTCTTTTCTTGCACTTGTTTGATGACGGTCTGGTATTTGAGTCTTGTGCCTTCTGTTCCATGATATGCTCTGTTGTGTCAATGCTGCTGCCTGGTCTCTCTCTCTTCCTCCTCCTTCTCCACCCTGGAAGCCAACCGACTTTAACGTACGTGTCTGCCTCAGATGTCCTAATTTATCACTGTACAATGCTTATAACATTGCTTAACTCCTCATCGACTACCTTTGTTACCCCCCACCCCCGTGATCCACTTGGACAACCCCTCGCTCCGTCCCACCTGTGCCTGTGTCTTTACGCTTCCCCCCAATGGCAGGACTTCCTGGGTCAGGTCTTCTGCACGCTGGGAGAGATCGTTGGCTCACCTGCCAGTCGTCTGGAGAAGCCTCTAGGGTGAGTAGCAGTGCTCATTTTACTGCCTCTGATTGGTTTGCGGTGAACTCATTAACTACTCATATGGCTGGAACAGGAGTCCAAGCAAACACAAGAACGCAAATGCACATCAGTGGCTTTTTCCAGAAGCTGGGTAGTAAGAGACACAGGCCTATGAAAAAGGGAAAATACCTGTCAGGTATTTTTCCGGTCAGTCTTTATTTTAAGAGGACTATTGTTCTGGTTCAAAGTCTGTGTCCTCACTATGGCAAAATCAAAAATGAGTCACTATGCAAGGAGCAGCGTATGGGTATTTTTGCTTTTTCATGGAGTAAACGTCTGTCAAAACCAGGGAGAGGCCTCAACTTTGTAGGTTCAGATTTTTTTTCAAAGAAGTAGATCTACTGTAATTTGCCACTTGCCACAGGAATTTCTCTAATTCAGACATTATCAGATAATGAAAACTCACAGGCACCATGCAGCCCATTCGAATGTGACATGGTTCTCCCGTTGGATTTCATGTGTTCCAGCAGAGACGAGATGATGATGAATATGTCTGCCTTCTAGAGCCATCTGTATACTGCATTACATTGCAAGATTAGACCCGTCCCCGGATGGGAATGGGTAATTGAACACGACCGGGGGCTTCCTCAATGCAATTACTGTCATTAGGGAAGTGATCTACCATGCAGAGTGGATGGAAGTCAGCATGAGACACATAGCACTATCAACTCTGCTTCAACACAAATTGGTAGATATGAAGCCCTGCAGCTATAGTGGCATCCGCAGACCTGTGTTGCACTTGGAATCATGTGCCTGTGTAGGCGCGTGTGTGTGCGAGTGTGTGTCTGTCCATGTGTGGGTGTCTGTGCATATTTGTGTCTGCGAGTGTACCTGCGACAGTTTGTGAAGGCTGTCCAATGTGGGTTTGGGAAACTATGAGGTGTATGTGTCTGTGACTGTGAAGTGCAGTGTGTGTGTGCGACTGTGTGAAATGTGTGGATGTGCTGGCCCCTGCAGTAGGGGGTTTGTGTGAACAGCAGGGCTTTGGTGTCGACCGTGAACCCTGCCAGGGACTGGTGGCAGTGGATTATAGAGCTTGGTGCCCTTCAGTGCTGAATAAGAGGATGAGCAGGATCAAGAGACACTGTTCACCAATATGCTGTAAACTAGGCTTCATACTCCACATCAGAGACAGGCAGGAGGCTAAGGAGCCCAAAGTAGACATGATGGACAAAAGTATTGATTGTACAGCTTCCAGCAGGGCACTTTGATCACCACAGAGGCTATGCGGTGATACAACGCCCAGTTTTCCTGCAGCAGAGTGTGATGAGAGGGTCTTGTTTACACTACAGACTACTTGGCAGTTTATTGGCAGAAAAGACATGCCTCATGAAAACATTAACTAACGTTCAAACTGGTGTCTTGTTGGAGCAATTCAGCATAATTTCAGAAATTCAAAAAGTACGGGTTTCCCTTGATCTCCAGCAGGAGTTCCATTTCGTCCGTGAGCAGCTTTCAGCCCACGGTCCTGGTTTTAGTCAGCTTTGCCCTTTCTAAATAGCTAAACAGTATCCATGGGTAATGGAGTTTCTTCCCCTCATATGATCGAGAATTGCTCCGAAGTTGTTTAATGGCTATGTGCTCCACTTCCTTGTCCGTGCATCCCGACATGACAGTGCCTGTCTGTAGTGGAGCTTTGAGGAGTGGCCCCTCCAGGGACTGAGGAAATCTGTTAGCCATGCTCAAATGAGCCCTCCCAAGGCACACTGCATCCAATGACCTGCTTGAGAAGCACATCAGTACGCCTTTTCCTACTTTCCACACTTCATCTCTCATTTATTCTCTTTCTCCATCCACCAAAATCTCTTTTTCTAACTTGACCCTCTTTTCTCCATACCGTGCTCTCTATTTCGCTCTGCTTCCTCTTTGTCTCTGTCCCTTCGTGCTTTTCTCACACTGCCCCTCTTCCTCTTCCTTACTCAAAGATGACCTCCAATGCACCCAAACCAACACACACACACACACACATGCAGAGTCTCCCTCATGCGAGCAGAAACCTAACCTGTTACACATGCTTGGCTCATTAATTTGTAGCAATCATCTCTGAATATGTATGCACTACACACACAGGGACAAAGGTAACGTTCTGGTATTTACTTTCACATAAATGATCAAAGACTTTTTTGTCATGGGAAAAAGAAGAGGTCAGATGAAACACTTTTTTTTTTTTAAAGGCTATAATATTAGACAGAAATGAATGCTGATGGATAGAATATGAGCTGCAGAAAACTAAAATAATGTAGTTTTTAATGAGAAATACATGTCAAAGTGACTGATGCAGATGAATGGCATATTGTGCTGAAAAAGTGTACATTGTGACGCAGCTGTTGTGACTGTGATCATGTGCATAGCCTGTGGGAAGGAAACGTAATATGATTGCATAGGTAACGTGATAATAGAGTTCATTATGTTGATGGCAGTAACCTTTTATGTTGATATGAGAAATTACACCACACACTAGAGCATATGAATGCAATACAACATTAGCATGTTAAGCCCATTACTATTACTGTGCCCTCCTGCTGTATGCATGAAGCAGGCAATGAGCCATAAGCAGAAATACAATGGGTGTCGTGGGTATGTTGGCTGCACCCATGAGGGCCAGGGAACGGGATTCACTGAAATAAAGCAAATAAAAAGTTTCAAGTCAAATGAATATAATGAAAACTGGTTTTCTTAGTTCACATCAAAGGCTCATCTGCGCAGCGTCCTACCTGTGGGCTACGCGGGGAACTTCCACCAAACCATCATCAAAAAGAATTCAATCTTGTCTTCCAGCTTTCTGTAAGACACTGCACATCAAGCGGGTCCTAATTTCAAAGACGGCGGTGGTTTGCTCAGTGTAGGCAGTTTAAGAAAATGTTTACACGCTCGCAAGGTGATTCAATTTTTATCATTGGTTTGGCCGACAAAGCATGAATTGTTCCAGCGAACTTCATATCTCTTGCTTTTTAGCTCACATGGCAGGTCAGCTCTTCTCGGCTACAGATATCAGGAAAAGCAAGAGCTGAGCCGAAGCTCTAAAATGAGCTCATTGTACATTTTGTAGTCCAGCTCACTAGATAAGCCTGTGCACCGCATAATTGCATAATACTTCATTTAGATGATTATAATGATTTTAAGGTAATTTCATGCACTGCTAGAATGCACTGTGGAAGATTCATGGAGGTAACACCGATGTTTTATGCAATGTTGAAATTATGCCTCTTAAATATCTAATTTTGGAAATTTTATTAGACCCCATTATTGCTGCAATAATGAACTGAATCTGACTGTTATTTATTCAAGCTCTAATTTGATGGTTTTCCTTGGGAGCTTGGTGCTACAAGGTGTTATCTGGATACAGTGCAAGTCTAAGATGTTGTCACTCCATGTTTTTATGTCCCAGCTGGTAAAACTGCACTGAAATCTATCTGTGGAGCTCAACGACGCCAGCACTCCAGTGGTACTTAAAATGCAAAACATCGTATTTGTAGGATAATAAGAGCGAGACCCAAGCAGAGAGAGAGCCTTTTAATTCTGCAAAATCAGTCTGGGTTTGGTTCTATGAGGTTCTGTGAGAGTATTTTGGATAAACTCAGTTTCAGGAAACTCAGTTTCCGGGAAACTGGATGAAATTGATTTAATGGTTTAAAAGCAATCCAGTTTTGAAGTAACCTGAGACAAGATTGGATCGAATTAAAAGTTTGCATCTAATTTTATGTTTGAATTACATTTACACTCATTAAAATACTCACTCTTAAGAAAGCCCCAGTAATCACAATACAATGCCAGCCTCTAAAGTGAAATGAGATTTCACTTTAACCTTTTCAACCCAGCTGGTCCCAGTGGTGGGCTCATCATTACGAACGCACGCTGCGCATTCAAGCCTCTTTCCAGACACACACAACTGTATTTTAAACAGCAGTGGCGATCCTAAGGTTTGCAAAAATAACAAGAATGCCCTTCTGGATTGCAGTGAAATGTGTACAAAATGACAGACAAGACAACTACATATTTTCAATTTGATGTAATGGTGCAGCCACAAAACATAATGGCATCTTGGCTTTGAATTTTTCAACAAATGTCAGCGTGATAGCTTCAGCAAAGTGTTACTACCAGCAACTACTGTACAGAATATGCATGTGACATTGTCTTACATCATCGGGGAAAACGCTTGTTTTTTTTCTTATTTTTGCCATCTATGTCAGTTTAGTGAGAAACCCACCAGCTGCTCTTACTTGTACCAAAGTAAGATAATCTAACTTTCTCCACATATTTTTGCAATACTCTTGCTGGCATTGTACAGAACTGTATAAGGATGACTGGCTGCCCTGATCCTTTTTGTCCTTGTCCTTTCTATCCTTCATTGTTTCTATTTTCTTTTCTACTCATGTGGCTGCTGCTCCTTCCCTCTCATCTGTCTCACTCCTCCCTGCTGTTCTGTGTTTCTGCTGGTCTCAACCTTAATAAAATACTTACGATACAAACTGCACATTTTGGGAGGTGCATGCTGTTCCTGCTAGGAATATTCATTCTCTATCAAACTTGCAAAATCTGTGTGTCAGTTTTTGTAGATAAACTAGTATGGTAACCAGTGGATAAGAATTAGTTGATATCACATCCATGTACTACAGATATATAGCTGTATAAAGTGAACAAAAAAATCTGTTAGGAAGCAATAACATTTCTTGTACAATAAATAACATCTAATGTTAGGCTTGGTGGAAGGCAAACAGTTCATATACATTAGCTTGTAAACCAGCAGTTAAGGTCAAAATTCAAACTTACCTTACAACATTGTCATGAAAAAAGTTAAGTAACATTTAATAAATAAGAATAAATCGGCAATAAAAAAAAAAGTCAGAATCAAATCCAAAACAAAAAAGCTGGACAGAACTTGAAGCTCCCAAAATGATTAACTTTCCCTCCCAATTAACGGAGTTTTATGAGCTCACCAAAAGTTTACTCAGAGAAAACTAAAGTACTGAGCATCGTTTGTCTCATCGTGACTTCAGAGACTTGCAGTTCTTTTAAAGTTGTTGGTAAATGTACTTGGCTGCCTGACTCGGGGCTAAACACTGGCTGTTCCTCCGAGATGAAAAAAGTGCTCTGCAGATT